>DWGJ01001540.1:0-19379 GCA_018246895.1 Aspitha aspitha aspitha
GTAGTCACATGTCAAGTTTAGTTAGTTTACAATTGAATAAAAATTTAAATGCAGAAGTAGGTTACGTATTTTCAAAAGAACTAAAAACCCACCCAAAGGTTTCTGCAGACCACCTTCTGGATCGGTTTCAGAGGCCGCGATCAACTTTACAACATCGTCTTCGGTAAAAACTTCGTTTAACAGAAGACAAGGTTTTGGTTCCTTATCCGGCTTTTTAAATGGAGGCGCCTCATTGTCTTTCAAGGAATAAAAATATGAAGGTGCGGATGTTTGGGTTTTTAATATAGTCTCTTCAAGTTTTATGGGCACTAATGGGGCTGAAACTGAAAGCCCTTGAGGTCGGAAGGCAATCGAGGAGTCGGAAGATTTCACTCCGGTCTTTGAATCCAATACTGTATCCATAACACAATTTTTCTCCCTTTAAATATTAAAATTAAACTATGACTTCTGCTGTCGTAAAATGACAAATATCACGGTATATAGACACAGTCATTTTTTAATTGCTGGCCTAATAACTCATGCAGTTTAAGTGTCCCCAAAATCGCCCGCGTGGAAATCATTATTTTACCGTTTTTGCCACATTTGTCATTGCTGCTCCACTCCTTTTAGTCATAGCGTGATGTTATATAGCCTTCCTCAATAAATGCACTATTCATCACTAAATAAAAAATATTCAATTCGAACCAGTAGTTCCTGAGATTAGCGCGTTCAACCAATCAAACTCTTCAGCTTTATAATATTAGTATAGATAAACCTATTTCAAATCCAATGAAATACTATTTTATATCCAAAATTGAGAAATTAAAAAACAAAAAATTGAAAAGTTTCTGCATAATGCATCTTTATTAATTAATTATTATTTATTAGCAATATTTGCTCTAATTCAAAGATTCCTGCTTTATGTACAGTTTCACAAAACATTCAATTTCTTTTTCAAATTTTATTAGAATCCTTCCTTTTGGTTTTTTGTGTTCCTGTCGAGTCTTTTTTGACTTTAATATCGACCATATCCCAGTAACGCCCACCACGTCTTTGATCATTACTACTATTGCTGGTGTCACTATCAGAGTCACTATCAGATGCACTGTCGGATTCACTGTCAGATGATTCACTTGACGAGGTTTCTTTGCCCTTGTGATATTTACGTCCTGTTTCTTTATTGTCTTTCTTGCTTTCTCTCTTGGATCGGTTTTGATCTACATCTTTATTCTTTTTGTTTTTGTTTTCATGCTGTTTCCGCTCTTCTACTGCTACTCTAGACTTACTGTCATCAACCTTCCCTTTGTCTTTATTCCTACTTGCTTTGTCACGATTTCTGGGGTCATTTTCATCACTACTGTCAGTATATTT
The DNA here is from genome assembly GCA_018246895.1 of Aspitha aspitha aspitha. Lineage (NCBI taxonomy): Eukaryota > Metazoa > Arthropoda > Insecta > Lepidoptera > Hesperiidae > Aspitha > Aspitha aspitha. The sequence continues at coordinate 1,351 of DWGJ01001540.1, forward strand.
ATCTTTTTTGTTCGAATTATTACGGTCCTTTTCTCGCTTATCTTTGTCTTCAGCACTTCGAGATTCCTTTTCGTCTTTTCTGTTTATTTTGCTTGTAGCTATTGGATTCCTACTTCGATCATCTTCGCGATCTCTGTTACTCCTATTATTACTTTTGTCACCCTTTTCTCTTACATTTTCATCCCGACTTCTATCGTCATTTCTTTTAGACAGTTTTGTTGAATTTCCATTTTCTCGATCTCTGTTATTTTTCTCACCTTTTTCTCTTTCATTTTGATCCCGACTTTTATCGTCATTCCTTTTAGATTTTTTCGTTGAATTTTCATCATCACGGTCTCTATTACTTCTATCGTTAGTTTTATCACCCTTTTCCCTTTCATTTTGATCCGGACTTCTATCGTCATTCCTTTTAGACAGTTTTGTTGAATTTTCATCTTCGCGGTCTCTATTACTTCTATCGTTACTTTTATCACCCTTTTCCCTTTCATTTTGATCCCGACTTCTATCGTCATTCCTTTTAGACCTCTTTGTTGAATTTTCCTCTTCGCGATCTCTATTACTTCTATCGTTAATTTTGTCACCCTTTTCTCTTTCATTTTGATCCCGACTTCTATCGTCATTCCTTTTAGACCTCTTTGTTGAATTTTCATCATCACGGTCTCTATTACTTCTATCGTTAGTTTTATCACCCTTTTCCCTTTCATTTTGATCCCGACTTCTATCGTCATTCCTTTTAGATCTGTTTGTTGAATTTTCATCATAATCACGTCTTTGATCTCTGTCTTTCTTTTTATCTTCGGTGGGTCCCGCCTGTCTTTGCACTTGATCATCGTGTTTTCTTTTGTCATCTTTATCTCTATGATCCCTGCCAGATCTGTCATTATCATATCTGCTTTCTTCTTTTGTGTCACGATTATTCCTTTTATCCTCCATAGTATCTCTCCTTTTCTCATGAGCATGTTCTCTTTCTGATCTATTAGCTCTATCTTTACTTCCGCGTTGTTCTTCTGTTTCGCGTGTACTTCTATCATTTTGTTGTCTCCTAAAATCATGAGTATTTCGATCGTATCTCCCTCGATGTTCATTATCATTTTGTATTTCTCGATCTTCGTAACGCTTGGTATGACGATCAACCTCTCTTGGTCTACTAAAATTATCATTATTTGTTTCAACTCTTACTGGCCTATTTTCGTGTCTCCTCGCGTTCTCTCCGTACGTTTCATAGAAACGATCATGTCCCCATCGTTTATCACTATCATTATTCTCCTTATTGGCTGCATCTCCATTTTGTGTATCATGTTGTTTCAATGTTTCCTTTTCTTTGGATTTTTTACTTCTTGTCTTTTTCGTGTTATCTTCTTCGGAATCTGAAATAGTTTAATGCAATTATAAAGATTGACTACTGTTATTAAAACGATACAGAGTCAGATCCATACTATTTTTTCCAGGTTTCAAAAGATGTCAATGAGCTTTAGTGGGATGTTGATTCCTTGTTAACATTTTATACTGCATCTTATACACAATTCTGCTTTGAAATAGAGTCTACTCACCACTCGAACTGGAATCACTTGACGAGGAATCTGAACTGCTAGAACTGGAACTAGAGTCACTCTCCACATTGATATCTGTTATTGGTGCCGGAACATTCTGAAAAATGATGCATCATCCTTTAAATAATGTCAATAGTGGCAAGGTTGTCCCCAGAGATGTAATAATTGATTGCAGCTGAATACGTGATCCATAGTTATTCTTATCCGTTTGAACACTAATAAAAAAAATATATTTTTATTATTACCTTTGGCATTTGCTTCAGATGCTCCCTCAACTCGTCTGTCAGGCCTCCCAGACCAATCGATGTGAAGAAATTGATTGAAAACCGCGTGTTTTTCGGATTGTCGCGAGGGAATATACCAGAAAATGCCTCCTGCAACGTCCTGTAAGGAAAATCAATTATGAGTAAAAAATTCTGGAACTGAAATGATGTCTCTGAACTCTGAACAGAGATTCAAGCTGGGAATAATTCACAGTTGCGAGTGTTCTGTTTCAGAGTGCACTTTTATTATTAGAAGCATCAATTTCATTAATAAATCAAATAGCTATATATAAACAACCTCAATAAAGACTTACGGGTCCTTGAGACGATCATTCAACTTCTTCAGTCCCATGTATTCGGCCAACTCTTGGAACAATATCTTAATGTAGATTCTACTGGAGCTTGTGGTGTCCTCCTCGTTTAGCTTCACACATTCCATTACCTCCCAGCTGATTGAATCGGTGAACAGAAGGTGAGCAAAGAACTTGCTGACATTTCTAAGACGGTTTGTATCCAATCTGTGAGCTGTGGCATATGAGTCTTTGAAAATTTCCTCGAAAGGACTGATGTACATCCTGTTAATGTTGCAAAACCTTTGAGCGAGCAGACCATAGAATTTCTCATACGTCCTCTGTTCTGCACAGCAGTCGAGGAACATGTGGCACAGCTCCACCTCTTGTCCTGGTTTTAACTGCATCTTCATCAACTTGTGAGCGCATTCCTCAAAATCTAAACTTGAATTTATAGTCAAATAAATTGTTCGCCTCAATGCTACTAGATTGGTTTCGGTATTATCTATTATAGTTAATCCCTTCTGTTCCCCGTCTTGTTCTTCCTCGTTATCTGATTCTTCACTACCGGATTCTTCGGTGCCGTCTTCCTCGCCAGATTCAGCATCGGACCCCAATATCTCTTTACTGAGTGTCTTATACTTCTGCTCATTATCCTCATATTTCTCATCAAACTTGAAAACGTCTGTAAGTTTTAAAACACTGATTAAATTAAAATTAATTCATAATAATAACTAAGAAAGTTTCACATACAGCTATCTGATTCCTAATTAGGCAAGTTACCCGTAACCTGACAAGTAATAAACATGCATATACACATACTATAATTCTCATATATTTTTTTTCATTAACAGAATTAAAACAAATTTGCCCATAAGGTAAGTATTACAACAAGAGGTAATTGAATACCTCATCAATTTGAAATTAACCGATACTTGATTAATAGCTCTAATGAAGGTACTTAATAGGTTAGCTGGAGCATTTATTATCAGAACCCTTTAATAAGAAAACTTACTCAATATATCTTGTGGATCGGTTGCATCATCTAACATGAGAAGGTGTGTGAATTGTTCCTCTTCTGGCACCAGCTCTAACTCCTCGATCAGCGCCGGGTGATCCTTGAATCCATCTTTCCACACTTGGAACATCACCTCTATCATGTACTGAACCCTCTTATCCAGCTGTCCCTCATGCAGAATGTTTCTTAACATCTCAAATATAGCATTCACTCCTTTGGACGACACTTCTGTGAGCTTCAGACCGCACTCCTTCAAGAATGCTATGGCCACTTCCACTGAATCGTCCGTAGGCGACTCCACTAGAAGGGTCAACAGTTCCAATGCAAGGATCTCGTGTGCAACCCTCTGATTAACCAGATGCGCTATAAAAGATGCCGATGAAATGCAAATCGGCTTGTCATTCCTCTTAAATCCCCTCTTAAACTGTATAACCAGTCTTTTCAATAGCAGCTCCCCGATGTTGGGGAAGCGAGAGTTGACCGCGGCTACCAGGGCGGCATAAACATTAGTGAACGTGGGCGACGCTGCCTGGGCCTGTATAACGGAACGACAGAGCAAACCGCGTCCACGAACAATGTTCTCCTTCAATAACTCCTTGATTATTATGCCGATGTTACCGACGTTGATTTTGTTGATGTGCCCGTGGATGGACTTCTTCAACGCTTCCCACGCCAACCTCTGATACGCTACGGACGCCTTATCGGTGATTTGGGCCTGCATCAGTCTCAAACGCGCTGGAGGAATGTAAGCACCGCCCGTCCTTGTGTTAAGCATGTCGGTCTCTTTAGTTTTCCTTACGGGAGCGTCCTTGACGGGTGTATCCTTTGGCGAGTCCTCTCGGCGTCTCTCTTGTTTCCCTGGAGCGTCCCGAGACCTGGACCTAGAACGTCTCCGCTTGCGCCGAACATCTCTATCCCGTTCCTCCAGCGATCGAGACCTCGAACGATGTCTTCTAGATTTCTTTCTCTTGCGGTCGTCTTCATTATCACTGCGTTTATCCTGTTTTCGTTTGCTATCTATTTTGTTGTCCATTTTTAATGCTATATCACCTTATAACTTTTGAATACGTAACTTAAATTTCTACGATCTTATAATAAAATTATTTTACTTCCTTAACATATAAATAGCTATGTGAAAACATACAAAAACTAAAAATATTTTATAACTTGATAGTGTACTAGCAATAACATAGTAGTAACATACGACACATTTTAGCCGCCATTTTGGCTATGTTTGTCAATGTGACTTGATGTGCAGACATCAACAGACATAATAGTTCTGACAGCACACAATGTTGCCAGCTTAAAGGTAACACTATTCGACATATTCGATTCGAAAAATATTCGACACATATGTATGTATTCGATGTAAGTATACGCACCGAATTGAAATCATAGCGTTGTCTATTAAAAACTAAATCAATAATCGTATTTCATTCCTGTATTATGTTATGTGTATAAATTAAACATCAATCATGAACCGTATTTTGCCACTGTTAGACATGAGCCTGTTCTCAGAATGAGATGGATTAATGATTAGTCCGTCACACTCGCCAGAAATTTTATGGAGGACTCTTAGGTGTACTTTTAAATCAATGATATTTTCCCTTTGCCATAATAGCAAATAATATTTTTATCAATAATAACTTGGTAATGAACAGTTTTATAAAATTAGTGATTACACGTTTTATCACTGGATAGCAGAATTTAAAACCCACACTCCTGATTTGGAAAGCTGAAATATGTTTGTTTTATTTATTTATTACATTCTTTATTGCACCTTTAAAATAAAAGTAACAATGGGTGAACTTAATGCCGTGTGGCATTTTCTACCAGTTAACCCTGGGTGGATGAGGAGAATTTGAGGCAGGTGTTAAGTTTATATTAAAAAGATGCACATACATACATACATAGAGTAAACATACAAGCATAATTTTCTATAGAAATACACAAATGTGTTAAAAATTATGTGCTTATTTAAAAAATATTAGCTATTGTTCAGAAGCACTTTATTTAATTTGGAATAGAAAGAGGTACGTTCTCGTAATTTTGTCACTACGATTACTGTTCCACAATATTTTCATTATATTTTAATATTTTCATTTCCTATGAATAGATAACGAGGCACAAAATTTTTATATTTAGCCCAGTCTTGAACTTTGGTGAAGACATTCATATTGTAGATGCGTTCTAAATGTGCATAATAATATCGAATATCTTATGTGACGCATTTTGGGTGTTTCGGTGTTTTAATACTGCTGTATATTGGATCTAGAAAATTATACTTTGACAGTGTATCAAAAGTTTTTACATTCATCGCTAAAATTTCCAGGTTCAGGAGTGAAATAATTCATTTCAAATCAAATTAAATTTCAATTTCAAATTAAAATCATTTTAGTATCAAAAATAGGTATTATTAAGTGATCGCACTAATAGCTTAGTTTTGAATTTCAATATTCAAAATTCAGCTCCTGGCAGTCTGGCACGCACTTCTGACTTTACAAAGTTACGTGAATTTTAGATCAGTATTGTCGGGCGTCGGTACATTCCGTAACATAATATAAATTAAGTATTAAAACTCACGTTGAAGAAAAACATCACGAGGGAAGCTTTGAGTATGTTGTAATGTTATATTTCCTGAGGTGTGTAGAGTCTGCCGAATCGCACTTGGTCAGCGTTTTATGTAGACCTTATACGAGTATAGCCTTGAACTTACTCGTTAATAGATAAGACCCGGAACTGAAAAGAGGTTGAAGATAAAAGGTTATTGTTATTATTATTATTCTGCTTAATGTAAGGAGTACAACAAATTTTGTCTATTTAGGTACATATACTACAAATTTGACAATATTGTATATGAACGTTAATAATAATGGTAGTTCGTCATGTTCCAGACCATAAGTTTTCCGATGATATCGGCGCGGGCCGTGTGTCGAGCAACTGTCGTCGATGGTCGCGTGTCTGCTTAATAAGCCCGTAATGAAATTAACGAGTGTTCCGACGTGCCACATTGATAGGGATGACCGACAAAAACGTAACAATTACAAGTTCTGTATAATATCATCATGTTCCCTCCGTCGAATAAATTAACGCTAATGCTATTTCAACCCTAACCCCAAACATTTTATATCATGTATTTTAGGTAAATACGAGAAAGTACTGTTTTAACCCATTTTTTTTATTACTTACTTGTTTTTCCCAGCAACAATAAACTCATATATCTGGGAAATTCTTTATTCAATTATTATTAGAATACACTTTGAATCATTTATCTTGTGTTTTACGCGACAGCTTGACACTACCGAAAACTAGAAAATTAAGCAAGAATTTTATAATTAAGTGTTTTTCTTAATAAAATAACCTATTAAAACCTACTTTCATTCAAACTAACGAATGGGTTCGGTGTAATAAAACAGTTTTAAGAAATGTAGACTAAAAGTACTACGAAATTGGTGACCTACAATATTATCAAAAGAGTCACACATATCGTAGTGGATATAAAGGTAGTCTGTGTCGGAATACGGAGGGAAAATGTTTACTCACCGTTGTTACCTACGCTGGCTGTCTCCCTTCAATAAATTCGATTTTGACCGTTCCGTCAAATCACTTTACGACGAATGCATTTTTGAGTCCTCTTTATAGACACGTTTTTTTCTAATAGCAAATGAGTAAACGGAATTTTTTACATTTTATAGGAATATATTTTTGTCTTTTTTTAGTACATTTCAAACATTGACTAGAGCCAACTGCCACGTATTGTCTTTGATGGTGTCCAGATTCCATTTAGCAAATGAATGAGGTGTGTGAAGTCTACCAATCCGCACTTGGCCAGCGTGGTAGATTATGGCCTAATTCCCTTGCAATATGAGAGGAGACTCAGTCCAGCAGTGGACCAATAAATAGGGTCGAACAATTATAGTGTTCAGGTATAAAGCACGTACTAGACAGACATACGCAATGATATTGAAATTTTTAACTTATTTTTAGGAAGTAGGCATTATTTCTGTGATTATGAATGCATTCCATTCCATAAGCATTGATAGTTATAGGATGAAGGGACCAGGACTTAAAATATTAAGTTTTATGCATGCTCGTTTGGTCCTTTTATAATATAAACCAATAATAGTTACGTATCCGTATAAACTAAGCAAAAGACAGTAACAGGCTTAGTAACTAGATCAATAAACAATTAGACACATAATGTAATTGCCTAGCGCACCGCTGCATTGTCACACTGTGCAAAAAATCACCAATTTTTTAAGCCATAGGTATATTTAATTTTAACCAGAAGGTTAAACTTTAATCATTTTAAAAGGCTTGCCTTAAAATCAGCAGATTTCCATCCACTCTTTCAAAGCTATTTTGACATTATAATTTTACCTTGATGACGAATCGAAAAATACAAAGATTATATTGTTTTCCATTCATAATCATAAAAGTTAGCAATCCCAAAACTTTACAGACATTAAAAGTAGCCCAGGCGCTATTAGTCCTAATGAAAAAAAAAACGACATAATGAAATGTAGCGCAATGAGTTGATACTTTACCTATTCTTGTCGATCCCTTGTAAGGCGAACATCAATGATTGAACACGTGCGCTCGCGTAGGCACATGTGTGCTAGTCTTAAATCGGCTCCTTTCAGAACCCGATTAGATAACACGGGGTGCGAAAGGCAATTAGCTATTCAGGTCGATCATTCGAATATAATGTAGGTACTCATAAATAAATATAGCGGCCTGTAACTTTTCAGCATATAGTTCATTTTTAAATTATGTTAGACAGCGACAAAGTAAAACGATACCATATTATTAATGATAGTAATAAATAATAAGTATAGTATCTATGACAGTAATAAGTAAATAATAAGTAATAAATCTTTACTAAAATACATCAAAATTGTCATCACGTGTGCGGTTGCCGAATGACAACTTAAAAAATTAATTTTATTTGTTTTTAAAGAGCAGTATTTTTTTTCAAACTGCAGCTTTATGGATTTACCGTTCTACTGCTGCGATTATAATTCCATTCATTATTTCCTTACTCCAGTAATTGTATTTACAAAACCCTTAGTTTTCCTTTATTAGACACAGAAACAGAAGAGTTTAAATTTAGAACTCTGTATCCTTAAGGCGGGAGCTATCATTGGTAGTCCGCATTATGTTGAGAAAATAAATGTTGATCGATATGTGTGAGCAAGCGAATGCGGCCGCACGTGCGTACGTCGTCGCGTTCACCACGCTACACTATTCATCTCTGCAGAGCAGTATAGCTATGAATTACGACATTCATAAAACTTCAGTCGCCCATTCTCAGCCTCATAATATTATGATAACGCTGCACGATCGTCCAAATGAGACAGTTACTTCCTGTCTCGAGGGTAATTTGTGATGGGTATGAAACGTGGTCCATATTTTATTATTAATATTAGTGTCAATTAATCTGATGAACTGATGACTCATATTCCTACGCTTTTCTTTAAATACGTAGGTAGTATGTACATATATTGTTTCTGTTTGCTTTACCGTAAATAATTTTTGTACGGTACTTTTATCTTTACGTAATAATGTAGTCGTTAAGCTACAGTCCTTGCACATGCAGTGACCAAAAAAATAAAGCATATTTGCTAGGTAGCTACTCAGAAATTCAATTAAATATACTCAAGTGATACAAGTGGTAATTGTTGTCCAAAGGACTGACAGAGTTAAGATCAGGTTCACAGCTGTCACTGAAGTAAAACCTGGCATTCCTCGTAGATCGACGCTCATTTGATAATTCAGACTGAAAGTATAGACCTGGTAATTTGATGCTTTCGGTTCAGTACCTATAGTGGGATCTACGATCATAAACCCATTTTGCAATCTAAAAAACATCTTCAAATACATTTTCATTAACGGTTTGGTTTATTCCGTTTTTATTAAAATATAGCTATTTTAGAATCAATATTTTTTTTATTCTTCTTTCCTTAATTGTGTAGGTACACAGGTAACACTTTCATTGCTGTTTACAATATAATCTTTGTACAAAGTTTTATGTACATATAAAAAACCTACGCTTATGTTAATAGGAACGTACACATTATGCAAACGGTAATTTATTTGAATGGGTACCTACCTACACCACTCCACTTACAATATCCTGGGAAAGAGAGTGAACACACCTGCTCTGGACTTCCGATTGCTTATTTAGTTGACTTTGAAAGGGAGACTGGTTGGGATGATGGCTTAGGTAACGATTATTTAGTACGATACAATAAAAATACCGGTTTATAATTAATTCAATATAAATATGTACTAGTTCGGTGATCTGGTTTTCAGTTCCGTCTGCATTGAATGTAATACATTTGATTAATTTTACACCATAAATATTGAATAAGTATTAACATATGTATAGGAATTATCATACTGCAGTTAACGATTTTTCCATGAGAAAGCAATATATCAGTGTATATTTCAAGTACATAGAATATAATTTTACAAAGTAATAATAACTTTAAAATGAAAAGTAAACTATTTAAATATTTGTCGCAGAGCCGTGTGTCGAGAATTGACGTGATCTCCGTGGCTAAAATGTAAATCACTAGTCTGTATATATTTAAATAATACAAAATAAAGTGGAATGACATTAGAGCAAAAATTGGTACAAAATGTGGAATTGTCAATTTTTTTTGTGAAAAGGATATTCAAAACAAAAACAAAAACAGAGCTAATCAACAAAACGGACGTAACCTTATATGATAAGCAATACACCGGACCCTGGCACTATAATATATACTTAGCTGTATAATTCTGTTACAGCAATTTCAGAGATATTGTTACTGAATAAACAGTATTGTCGGTAACCATTGGCAGGTGTGGGTGGCTAGCTGATATACTACACCTTGGACTCTATCCACACATTATGACAAAAAATACCTGTTTTCTCGGTTACGACTTCGGTAAAATCGTTTTATATCGGCGTTAACAGTATCGGAATATAAAAAACGTTCCTATGCAAATAAACTGAAGTCTGTTCCAACGTCCCCGATACATCACATCGCTTGGATTCCGGATGTAAGGACTTAAAATACAAATCGTATTTATCCTATAGCCAAGGGCACATACAACACGTGCTCCGTACATAGGTGTTCAGGTAAAGGGGAGCGTACAGCTGTTTCCACAACAGTAACATTAAACCACGCCCGCTTCGCAGCGATTTGTGCAATGATTTGCGATCCTTTAAGACATCCGTAATTTATTGATAAAGACATCCTTACAAAATTAAAAGAAACAGCGTATTGTCTTCACATGACAAAGTTGCACATAAGAAATTACTGATTTGTAACAATTCACATTCTTTCGATACTTATCATTTACACAACTTTGATAAATTGTTCGGCGAATTTCTTTGAAAGCGACATGGTCTCACAGCAACCTGTGAAGACTATTGTTGTGGAATTGGCGCAGCTGCCAGGCTGTGCTCATATCAACACGTGCCGTATGTACTCTTTAGAAGAGAGATTTTGTGATGCAACAATGTAAAATAATATATACATATATGTAGGTATATAGCAATAGGTAAGCAATGTGGTTTCGGAGATTTTGTAACTAATTTTATTCTATCTTTGCATTAATTTATTTTGGCGTTGTCTTATTCTCGAATTCTATATTTTTGTAAACAAAAATAATGTTTACTATTGTCTGATAAGGTTTGAATTAATCTGTAGTGATTAATCTTATTTAAGTAATTTTGAGCCTGAGATTACAAACAAAATATGTACTTATAAAGATATATCTTAACAAACATTTGTGTAACGTCATTTATCATTGTGTTACTTCAAAAACTATCGTTTTATGATTTTGGAATCTAAAAGAGTATATACTACCTACGATAATTATAATTGTACCTCTAAACTAACAGAATTTGTTTGAAGTCGGTGCTACTATGTTTCTGTAAAGTGCATATACCTACATAGTGAGATTCAGTACTTGTGATCGTATATTAAGAGCTTTGTATTATTTCCGGAAGCCCGTATATTGCCAGTTTATAGAGTAACACTAAATACAAACAGAAACGAATCATTTATAATTTGGAAATGCTGAACTGATGCTTGGATCAGTTTCCTCTTGTTAGCATTTAGTTGCACAAGAACCGTAAGATAGCTGAGCAAAGATAAGAGTAGTCGCTACTCGGGCCCTGAACTCACCAACATAATTGACAAGCGGCGCTGCGCACGCTTCATGTCATCGATCAATTTGACCACCTTACGGTAACAATGGCTTACGAAATTTGCGTTCGGGTACAGATTTACCCTTACTATGGTACTGATATAATAAAGCTCGGTCTAGTCCGGTATTGTTCATGATGCAAATGTGTTAGGTAAGTATTAGGCATTGAAATCACGATTTAATTACCAGCTTGTTTACCAATCAGTGTAGGGCGGCAGAGGCGAGATATAACATATCATATGAGTAGGTACGTTAATTAGTTTAATTATTTGTACATAAGTAGGTATAAATAGCATTCAATTAGAGAAAACTGACCATGATTGTGAAGCCCTATTTGCCAAATCTTTTCAGAGCAAAGCAAGCGGTGACCGATGTTAAAACTGGCACTATTTCCGTAATCTTGTTCGGATTGCAAACAATGGAACAAGTGGCAGGGCGTTGTCGCTGGCGAGTCGCTTAATAATTTACGAGTCATTAAGGTGGCGTGCGCCGCTCGCCGCCGCTCGCCACCGCGGAACAGGTCTAGCGTGTGTCAGTACTCATTCGGCAGTAGGACACTACGTCTATTGTTTTCATGTGCACTAAGTATAAATATTGTATACCTACCTATCACGCTTAAGGGTTAAAGTTTAATTATGTACTAGTTTATTCTGTATGATGTATGATTCCGATATCTGTATGATTCCGATGTGTTTCAATATTACAGGTAAATATTTTTTTCTTTCCTTCAATTATTTATCAGTACCAAGTAAGGTGGTGAATCATTACCTTCCTATAAATGTTATTTCTGAACGCGCATAGGCTCAGTCCTCAATCCCTAGACTCTAGTCTCCATAAACAGCACTATAGGGAATATTCCTGAGATTTGTTTCCACAAAACTTTTACAATTTTTGTTGAGGTACAATTATTCATCATAACAATAATTTGATATCAGATAACTGACAGATTGTGATAATATTTCATATTAGTAGTTTGGTGTCATTAATTAGAATTAGCACACAGTTAAAGCAAATGTCTGGTTGGTGCGACGTGGACGGCAGAACAATCGGCAGCCGGCGCCCGCGCGATTTGATCTGCAATTTTGGACTAGCCCAAGTGACAAGCTTAAGAGAACTATTTGTAAATAATATTATATTCGGACAAATAGAATGATAATGATGATCATACAAATAATAGAATGACATATTTATTGAAATAAATTAATGCCGCTATTGAATCTCCTGTTCATTTTTTGTCATAAATCTGCTGAAATTTACAGTTTCTAGTTCAACTCTAATCTAAACCTTTCTGACCTTGCCAAGTTACTTTTAATTTTAGCAACAAAAGCAAGTAATCATTGTTAATAGTTTTCTCATAATTACCTACTCATTTTACATTTTTGTAATTAAAGTACTTTGTAGAGATTCTGGATTGTAATTGTTTGCATATAGTTTGCACCAAATAGTTAGTGCTAGTATAAGTATTGGTTACAGTCGTTCTATACACGCAATAGTTTCATGTTCTTCCTACATCGTTATTTCTCGTTACTGACAGCAGAAATAACTAAGTGAAGATATCTCGTTACTGTAACTTATTGTAAATGTGCACTTCTGTGTTCCTTTTTCGCTAATTATGTGGTGCAACATCTACGAGAGATTAGAAATAGGCTCGATAACGATGAAGAATGACAGCACAAATGACTTGTGAACCGTTCAAAGTGTACAAAGTTATTGGAATAACGTTTGTGTATGTATCTCTAGACGTGAAGCTAGTAACAAGTGCAAGAATATTGAGTCATAGCAAGTGCAATAGCCAATTAGGTCGAGGAATTACTAAATCCAAGTATACGATACCTAAGATTGTTTTTATATCTGGAACATTATTTCGCCGCTATTCTAAGACAAAATGAACAGGAATATTTTTTTTATGTAAGTGATTGTGGTTATTTGATAATATTAAGTACCTTTACTTTTACGTAGGCGTGAAATGTTTTACAGGAGATTGCAACAGCTATTAAGAATGCAAATGGGAACATCCATTCGGAGAGGCAACAGATGCAATTCCGATGTGAGCTTATTTGTCCGTGAACGTTAATTGCATGACGTTTGTTGTTGATATTGAGTCGGGTATCGACAGATAGTGGCTGTAAACACGTCGTCTGTATCGCAACAATCTATTTATAATCAGCGGGCGGCGGGACCACTGTGTGTTAAATGTCTGATATTTACGATTACGCGCCGGAGACACCGACTCTAGTGACTGGCGTCGGAGCCTCGATTGCATGGAATTTATATTATTAATCACAACTTAATTTTACCGCCGCATAAAGTTGTTTTATGAACAAGCGGTCATGTTTGATATATTATCTCGTAGTGACGTAATTCAATTGTGTGTTCCTTCTACATTGTAGGACTTGAATTATTTCCAATCATTAGAAAGAATGATTTATAAAATTGTTTTACTGATAGTCTTAAAAAACACGCTACCAACTAGAAATAGTTTCTCATTGATTATGTAATTGACAATATACATGTATCCACACTATATTAACATACCTATGGCATTATTAAATATATGTACGTATGAACTCATTGTCAATAGTATGTCAACGAATGAAGAGAAGAAAAATCATAGTGATTAAGGTGGACCTACTCGTAGTACAGAATTAAAATCATGTACTCGTTGATGTCTTTTCAAAGACAGTTGAAAAAATTTGTCGCTTTTTGAAATACTAATGAGCGTCGTGCAGGTGTTGTACATAAAAGAGTCTATTGAAAAAATTTAAAGTTATCGATATGATAAGAGGTAAAGCACTAATCTTGAAACGATTAGCGCACCCGTGTTTCTAGCGGCGCGCGCGCACGTGCGCGGCCAGACGGTGAGTAAGCTCGTAGTACCGGTCTGCACAGATAACTTTGTTTATCTAAACCTCAATTTTGTAACATCAAAACTTTTATTATACTCTTACAGGGTTCAATATGGTGCATTTACTTATTGAGCTTTAGTTGCCGCGCCACAATACTAAGTTTTATCTAGATTAGCATGCACAAAAAACTTATAAAATATTTTAGTGACAGTGACAGCTCTACACGCTCTTGTCGTGTACGACGTGGAGCAACATGCTTCTGGTCCATTCTTGGTTATACGTTCGCTCTTGAATAATCTTATTTTTTAGACTATTTTATTAAAACCAAAGTCATCGCGTAAGTTTTTTATGATGTTGGTGGTGGTGTTCTGTGTAAGATTTCGGTTTTCCTGAGTTTAACAATTGTTTGTTTAAATATTCCGTAATATAGCTTCCAAATATTTGTATTTATTCGTAAAAGCTAACGAATATGATTTTCTATTATTGTTATTGATGCTCCCGTACAGCCTATTGTTTATTATACATACAACTTATTATACAGCTCTACTTGTTTTATTATTTTCACATCTCAAAAATTAGGACAAATCGTGGGCCACGCATATACATTAAGGAGAACTCCGTTTCATTTTCACAATTCGTACACGGAACGCTAAAAACAAAGTAGTTTGATTTAGATTGACCATTGATATTACTTATACGAGACGTACCTATTCTGAGACAGCATGTCAAATGTAGACATAAGTTTTTTGATACAAGTGCTCACAAAAAATCTAAATTGAATTTACCCGCTGGCTTTTATACGAGTTGGATAGATGAGTAGTGCGATACCTGCCTGTATTAGCCACGCTCATCACATCTCTGTTTCCGACCACCCCTTCGCTCCCGACGCGTAGCCGTTACAATTAATTTTCATTAAACGAAACCATTTACTACCTCTAATGACTTCCAAATGATTCTGAGTTATTTGATTGCTATTTTGAAAGACATACAAATTTCAAGTAAATGCATTAGCCATCAGGACTTATAAATAAATAAAAGATTGGCATGGAGATTAGTAAATGTGATCAGTCCATACATATATATGTACATATATATGTACATATATATACATGTTCGTTTGCGAAAAACGTCTAAACCACTGAACCGATTTCTATAAAATTTTGTATTATTTGTATTATTTGATCCAACTTAAAAGATAGGATAGTTTTTATGAAATAAATAAATAATAAATGTCAATTGTCAATAAATTTTTATATAAATCAATTTCTGAACGGACGATATTTGTCATATACCTATTATTTCACATAATGTAACCACGGCAACGCGTGGTCAGGTCCACTAGTACATATATATAGATTTTGGGTAAGTTTCAGCTGTTTCAAATTTCATTTTATAGGTGTTAACGGCATTGTCAAGAGGGTTAAAAACATGTAAATATATAGCAATTACTTCTTTTCTCTTTTGTATTGTAATATGTAGTTACCGTTGTGTAATATAAATTAATTTGTTTAGTCCGTTACGAATTCAATCGCGATATAAACCTTTCAAATGTTATGGGCTTAGGTATATTGTTGTAAGTATGCAGTGTAAATTTAACCCTTTATTATCTCAACCCTTGGATGGATTAACAATTGAAATTTGAATATTACACACATAAAAGTATTCTCACAATCCCTCCACTTATGGTTACCGTTGTTATTAATCGGTTTATTTTAAATTCACAGTAGAGGGCAATTGCAGATTGATGACGACTGGGAACTGCAATAATTGACGTACTTCAGTACGACGACGATTGACGATAATTAAGGCCTAAACTTGGTTCGTATTAGTTTTCATTATTTTTATTCATGTGGTACAATGTACAATTCTTATGAACAAAACGTATTTCAATATACACATGATAAAATAAAATTTTTGAAATTTTTGTCTGATCGATGTTCGCTGATCGCGCAAACTACGTAATAAATTTTTAAGAAATTTCCTTATTTCATTACATGACAAACAAAGGGTCCGAGAAAGTGGCTAACAAAAAGCCTTCTTGCTTTTATACATATAAGTAAAGGTACCTTAGTCAAATTAATATAAAAAATAATGGAATATTCTATGAATTGATTGTTAAATTTCTATTCTCCTTGATGCAAGAACATTAATAACGTTCAAAAAAGTTAAAAATCAATTAGCTCATGATAATCATGAAGTAGGTATTTTCGATTTTCAATGGCTGGGTGATCACAAGTTGGTATTAATAGATCTATTAAAGAAAACATTCTATCTTGTTCCGCTGAAATGTAAACATCAATGTATAATTGTAATTGAATTTTCCGAAGCAGTCGGGTGATGGTACGCCGTGAGCGGCGCCATCTCGCGATAAAGCTCACGCGCGCTAAGTGAGGCCCGATAGCCCTGACGAGTCAATCGCCTCCGCGCCCACGCCCGCGCACAAGCTGCCGACGCCGGCCTGTAACTTCTCTTCTGGCAGGGAATATTCGACTGTCTTAAGTACTTTTCCATTTATTATATATGTAATAGTTATCATAGAAATATTACATAATATAGTAATTTTAATTGCGAGCTGGGGGAGTCTGGAGATAATAATACCTGAACGTAAAATACATTGTTATGAACTAGTAAAATCGTCGAAGCATAATTTAAGGAACACATTTCAGATAGACTTTCTTTCAGTTATTGTTACTTACGAACACGTAATAGTCTTTTATCCGACAATACAATATTTATTTTAGTTATAAAACAACAGGAGCACCGTGTAACAGTAGGTATTCTATATACGTATATATTACAGGCCGTACTTTAGTCCTTAGAATGTAGTAAAAATTAATCTAAATACTACTATGCTCGTGAAATAAGAGAACAATTTCATAAGTCCACAATATATTTAACATATACATACATATATGTATCTATACCTATACTTAATCTAGTTGTAATTCTATTGATATGACAAAATTGTGAGTGACAGCGATCACGTTTAATTGTATTTCGTAAACGTTACAACACTTATAAAACAAAACTAATTTATCATAATGCAAACAAGTTACACCGCCAACTGGGAATAAATATTGAATGAACCACCTTCTGTTATGCTGATGTACATATGTTTTTTGTTTGTGTTTTGAGTTTTGACACGCATTCAATGTACCTACAGCAACTTATACTATGTACAGCAGTCAATTGTTTTGTGGAATTCATTTCTTCAACTTTTCTAATACTTCGAGAATGATCCATACAAAAAGGAGCCGCCCAGACGGGCGCAGGATCTCGAAAGCCACCGGAGCTCATAATGTAGTGTCTGTGTATAAAGCTTGCGGCTATCTACAACCAGTCGCTCGCCGCGCCGCCACTTAGTCACGCTGAATTACAATCGAATATTGTTGTTAATGATCATCATCAATAAACACCTCAAAATAACGACGTTAGATACATATAAGTATCGTTTTTAATTTTTATTTCTGTTAATACAGCAGAAAAATTTAAATTATCATACATTTATGTTACTAATTACACACTCGTATGTTAGTAATATTATGTAGATTAGAATTGATTCGGTGATTAGCTGTAGACGAAGTCGTAACCTTGCAGGACGTCTCCTCAGACTATTCTCTTCTTGGATACTGAAGCTAAAATCGAAATCAGTCCAATTTTCTTGCTTTCATACACAACCGGATTAACCCTGTATGGGCCTGTAGGCAATACAATTTTCGGGCCCCTTTTCTTTACCTATTCTGACTAACTAAATCATGTGATGTACCTATTTTTCGATTTTGATGACGTCCTAAGGGCGGGTTTAGACATACGCAAACTCTATGCGTACTCAATGCGGGTTGGACTCAATGCGTGCT
>DWGJ01001541.1:0-19376 GCA_018246895.1 Aspitha aspitha aspitha
GTTTTATTGGTCCCCGCACGCGCAGTATCACTCAAGATATAAATGGAGTCGGTATGACACCCGCCGACCTCCAAAAGACCATAGCAAATGCTTATAGTTATTTAGATTTCTTTCTTATACTCTGGGAATTGGATTGAACTCTGAATTTTATTAAGTTATGAATGATGTTACAATAGTGAATGAAGACATCGTCGTTTCAAGTTTACAATAATTGTATGAGTCAGTCAATTATTATTATTAATATTATTGTTAACTAGATGTGTCCGCGGCTTCGCCCGCGTGGAAATCAGTGTGTCACAAAGTTATTCCCGTGTAAATAAATACCGATGCTGCATGAATTCTAGAATAAAGAGTAGTATATTTACGTTGCTCCACGACTTCCTGTATCTTCCATTCGAAAGCGCCGGCTCGCTGAGGTAATATTTTTTTGGTGGCGTATTATTTTAAATCTATAATATCTTCTAATGTATGTATCCGATTCATTTAGTGTTAAAGACAATATTTTTTTCATATCAAATGGCGAAGCTAACGAACGCATTTATTTAGATAAGGATTAAAACTGAACAGAAGAAAATAGCCTCGAAAAAGAATAATAATATTTTTAATTGAAAATTTGGACATAAAATTAGTTATTGTGAGTTAACCATAACAGATGAAAACATGCTCTCGCGGACTTTTCTGTAGTATTTTCATAGACCTTACAATTCTCTAGTACTTACTTACTTAGTGTATGTCTGCTGGTTTACGCAGCGCACGCAAAGAAAGCTCTCAAAACAGAAATATTTTCCCGTTTCTGCAAAATGTATCGTTGCATCTACACCCCTATTAGTCATAGCGTGATGTTATATAAGTTATAGTACTTCGTGATAAATGGACTATTCAACACAATTTTTTTTTAATTCGAACCAGTAGTTCTTGAGATTAGCCCGTTCAAATTCAAACAAACAAACAAACTCTTCAGCTTTATACTATTAGTATAGAATTATAGATAATGACAGCTAATATCTACGAAAGAAATAGTTTTGGAAGTATGAAGTTATAAAGCTTATTTTAACCACAAAAAACTATTAGATAAGCGATTTAATCCTTTTTATTTTGAGAGCAGTCTGGGCATTAAATGACCGTAAATAATCAGCTACATGTAACTTATGCTACCTACACTTCGTCGCATGCCGTATAAATGCGACTTCGACTCGTTTAAAAATTAAGAATGTAAATTGAGGAGTCGACGCGTCGACTTTTGACGTCCACGCATCTTCAATTGAATTAAAATTACGACGGAGTAGAATCGATTTGTTGAATTGACGTAGAGTTGATGTGGAGTGCGGCGTTAAGTACTTACATTTTGTCTTACGAATTTTAATCGATTCTGAGTGATTCGGAATGGCAATAATCGGTTAGCACTATTTTCTGACGGCTTCAACTATTTTCATTTCAACTGTCAATTTGTTTGCTAACAATGCCAACTAAATAGCTAATTAATATAACTTATACAATACAATTAACTATACAAATAAGGTTTGTTCGAGTTCGGGTAAGTCCGGCATACTATATTTTAATACCGGGGCGCGGTTTAGAATTGCAGACCTGGATTTACTTTGACATTTTGGTTGTATTTTATGGGAAATAATATTCTCTATCCAATGGTACGACGTGTGATTCAAAACCTGTACCCCTAAAAGTTAGTAGGTAGTCCAATCGTATTTCCCATAATATCCAACCTGAATTTAAAAGTAAATCTAGCTTTATGATGAAACTTACCGATAATATTGTTAACTATAGATTACCTTAAGAGGTGGCACTGAAATACTGAAAGATCAAATAATTAAAACATTCTTCAAAATGACTTCTAGTAAAATCTTCCAAGGGGGTAAGTGTGTCATATTTCTTAAGATAGCGGTTGTCAACATTTTAACTGTTTGAAACTTTTGAAACAAACATCTTGTACATAAATGAATCTGAATATTTTTTGTTTAAAATTTCTATTATAGCAAATCATATTTGAGATATTTGCACACACACAAAATCTTATATACCAGTTTTGTAACTGCTGAAATCACCATTTCACACAGCTCGGACCGTATTTTGGAGATTCTCTTATTAACGGTTGACCTAAAAAAATATGTTACAAAACCTTATTTGTCAAAATCAATTATCTTAAAAAAAGTAATGTAGTACTATGAGTAATTATCTTCATAAAACTATCCTTATCTCTTAGTGAATGGACTTTAAATGTAACAAAACCAAAAAAAGTTTCAAAATATTATGCACAAGTTGTTATTTGTACATGATGCACACCTACTGTTGTAGTTATGCTGCAAACTTCCTGTTGTATATACAGCAAAGTGCTAAACTCAAACATGTTCGGACATGCTCCGCTGCCGGACTTGCCTTGCTTGAATTGTACTGATTCCTATTTGTTATTAATGATATATTTGTCTAAAACTACTTTTACAAAGTTTATCTATGATTTGGGGTATGAAAGGTCAAAGCACTTAACATGCATCATATATATATATATACCTTTTATATATTGGTACTCAAAGAGTTAGTACTTTTCTATGTCATTAACAATTCCAATGTAATCGTCCAAAACTAATTCCACAGTTTCATGCTGAACTGTGGTCTACTGGCTTAAAAACGATGTAGAAACTATATTTTTTTAATTACATAGATAAATGTTTAATTGTGAATGTGATACAATTCCAAGGATTAAAAAAAATTAATGGATGTACCTAGTTCTTATAAATAAAAATGAATGAAGTACTAAAACCAGAGTTATTATGGATTGAAGGACGATGTTACAGAGTAAATGATGCACATACTGAAGTATCTGCTCTTCAAGAACATGATCTATATGAAAACGGTAAGCAGGTGAAAAATTAAAGTATGGCAATAACTTTCATATTAATGATAATATTTATAATGTGATAAGACATTATGTATTATTAATAATCCTTGTAATTAGCAATGGAAAACTTTTGCTTTTTTAGTTACTAGCTGATGGCACATTTAGTCCTACTACTTACTGTACTTATTCAAGTACCTGTGTCTAGACCCGAGTGTCATCTAAATATTTTTAGTCAAAATTTTAATTTCAATCTAAGTAATATATGTATATAATTGTCAAATGAAATTAGAGAAATCCAGGAAGAAATGGGTTTGTAAAAGGAAAACTGAAATTTATGGTCACACTTATGTTGATGTATACAATGTAACAGCATGAAAGCCTGTGTGGGGGGGGGGGGGGTACTGTTTACGCCACATGATATATTTCTTCTTGGGTTTGGTTTCTTTCAGATTACTAGAATATCTGCCTACTGAAAATTTTGAGGCATTTGTACGTAACAGTAATAGGTGATGTAGTTAAATATTAATTAATAAAATATTAGAATGATGATTCTAAATTTTTTTGTGGCTGCAACCCTTTTACTTCCTACTTCTTGCCCCTACTGTCAACTGTGCCTATTGGAGACCAGGAAAATACCTCACCATACTGATCCACTACAAATTTGTGGAGAGAACTCATTCTGTAAATTATAATACTTTCATATTTGTTTTCCAGAAATCACTTATAAGGACGATGAAGGGGAGACAGATGAGTTTGATGATGGTGAAATTATTATGTTAGATGAGAACAGATACTATACAAATTTTCATGTTGCTAAGTAAGTAAATGTATACTGAAATTATAATAAGTTATTGGATGGACAATTTTTGACATTGTTCTTTAAGACAATTTGACAAATTTTCTTTCAGACAAATGCAAATAGAAATTTTTGATTTTATTTTCTTATGTTATGAATTGTTAAAATTTTAATATTTCATTCATTTTCATTCAGATCTTTCTGTCCCCAATGCTAAGCTTATTTTTAAAATTATTCCCATTAAAAGTCTATCAAGAGTGTCCTATTGATCCATATTACTTTACAATAAAGTAACTATCATAATATTTTAATAATATTCAATAAAGAAAAATGGTTACAAATGGAGCCTTGATTTAGATGCATTGATTGTAGATTTATTTTTTGAATACAGTATCATATTTACACTACCGGAGCAGTCAAATGGTGTAAAACTTAGGCTTTGAGTTTAAATTATTAATTTCATCATGACCTATTTTAAGATCAATTTTATTGACTGCAATCATCGGGTAACACATTTGAAATCTTTTGTTGCAGGCAATACCATGGGTGCCTCATAGGAAGAAAAGGTGCCACGAGGAGTAGAATAGAACGTGACACTAGAACAGAAATCAAAATACCAAAAATGGGGGTTAACAAAGACATTGTTATATATGGGGCTAGTGCTGCTGTAAGTTATATAATTCATGCTTAAGTTATATAATACACAGAATACATCAATTATCATTATTGATTCTGATATTGTGTAAAGTGCTTGTTAGTTAATAATTCATCACAGTTTTATATGAAAACTTTGAAATTCCTTTCAAGTTTATTGGTATCATACTGAAACTGTAAATTTAGGTAAATATCAATTTTGGTGTATTATTATACTTTGGTAAAGCTTTGGTAAACATAACAGTTTATACCTAAGTGTATAGTAGCATAGTTCCAATCTGACCTTGATCATTCCATATAAACATGTATCAGATTTTGTATGTAAAAGTATTCATACTCCTTTTGAAAAAATTGTAAAAGTTATGCCAAGTCGTTTCCGAGATATATATATATATATATATGCAATTATGAAAATGGCAAATTTTACTGCCCGACTCATTCTCTAATTCAATAATATTATGAGACACTTCCTGAGACAGCAGAAGCTTTTCAATTAGGTGTGTACGTAGGTGTAAGGATACAAGTTAATAAAAAAATATGATATTTGCTCATTTATACATGGAGTAACCTAAAACAAGAAGGTGGGGAGGGGTGTGTTATGTATATTGCAGAACTTTTAATATTTTTTTTCCATTCCCAATGCAGATCTCACTAAAAATACTTATGTAAATTTTAGGACAAACTCATATCCAAAACCTTGGTCCATTAGTGCTGAAATTAGAGATTAGATTCCAGGTTTGTCTAGCATATGTAACTTAGTACCTATTCCGAATACAATAAGTTTTCAATGATTTGTCCTAGAGACAAGACATATTATAAATAAAAGACTACATTTCATTTTGGTATTTGTTTTAGAGTGTAAAAGCAGCAAGAAGAAGAATCAATATTATTGTGATGGAATCAAGAATGAAACAAAGGCTTACACATTTCCTCTCAATTCCAATGAACAGTCCGGATATTGTGGAGAAATTTGAACAATTTAAGGTTTAACTTTTCTGCAGCTCTCAAATCTCAGATCAATTTCATGTGATACAGGATATAAAGCATTCACCTATAATTCTAAGAATGAACTACCGTTTTAAACATTTTAATTATTTACTATAAAGTCTGAGTACGTGTGATATTAAAAAAGACTATATCGCCATCTAGTATGATAACCAAAAACTACACATACTTAGTTCATTTTATTTATCTAGACTGAATTCAGGACACTTAATATATTATTGTGGTTGTGGATACAATAGTATCATCATGTTAGGAATAATACAGAATGATAGCTAATATAGCAGACCTCTGTCATAACTTCCTGGTTACCAATCTGTTATTGTTAGTTAGTGCACTGTATATTGGTTACATTATAATATTTTCATATAATTAGAACTAACATTACTAAACATGTTTAGCAAACTATATTCTTTAAGGTGCTGGTACTAGAAGAATGTTCAGGGTGCGGTGTAGACGAGAGTCTATTTATAAAAGCATGTAAGTTACATCTGACTTTGGGAGTAACTTGCCTAATGGATAATGAAGAAAGATTGCATGCTTCCAAGCTATTGACAGAAGCTAGAAATAAAATTGTTCTGTTAGTATTTTTATTTTTTAATTGTTGCTTATATATTTAAGTGTTCTATATATTACAAATATTAATATAATTAAGGTTATTAACGTTATTGCAAAAACACTCTAATTATAGATTTTAATTACTTCAACATATTGATAGATGTTTCACTACAAATGAGTTCTACTACACAAAAAATATTGCTATATAATAGTTAAAAGGCTTATTAAAAGATATATCATTATCAACCTTATTGCACTTGCATATAAAATAATTAAATATACATACTTATAGTAATATAATTTTACATATAAATGATACTGTTCCCAACTATACAAGTGTCACATAAAGGCGAGATGTTCATTTCCATTAGCTTTTGTGTGATTTCTTAAAGAAAAAAAATTTATTTACATTGATTATTCATAGCCATGTTTTCCTTTCTTACACATACAACGGTACATTAGTATAAGGTTATGTTATTTCATAGTCTTGTGTTCTTTAGGCCCGTAATACAAGATTATTTGCCATTGAAAATTAGATTGAAAGGCTTGTCCTACATGAATGACGACCCTAAGCACATTGACGTCTTATATGGATGTGTTCAAGAGGAAGCAGCGCCCGCTGGGCTGCTGCAGAAGATGTCTGATGATCTTTTTCAATACTTCTGCCGAGAAGGTGACAGTTTTGAACTTTATCATTTTTTGTTCAATCACTTACTGCATGTAAGTGTATTTTTCGTGAATAGCAATTTAAACTGAGAAAATAAATATTTTAAAAGGTATTAATTAGTACATTACATTTACCTATTAGCACATTAAAATAACTGTTTTGGCTATCTAGGGATACACAAGATGGTAATAAACGTGAAATGTTAACAAAATTGTTACAGGATTTATGCAAGGGCAGTTCGGGCGGGACAGTGTGAAGTTGCATGTGACGTTGTTAAACTCGAGGTACAGAGCGCGCGCCGCCGCGGCCCGCGACGAGCCGCAGCCGCGGGAATCGTTCGACGGCTCACAAATATTGCACAAGTTTGCCGACTACGATTTTGGTGTCATGGAGTTGACGGACATACATTTGTCTCAGATTTATTCTATGCCCTCGGATGACTATTATCCGTCGACGTGTATTATTTCGTGTAATTTAAGCAACGAACAATAAAATGTGTTGTCCATTTGCGATTTTTAATTACCTACAATATGCATTTATTATTTTGATGCTGCAAACCAGTCTTAAATCTCTCTCGGTTCATTATAATAGACGCTCGATCTTTTGCAGCGTATGCTCTAAGCAACAATGAGCGTTTTGTACGAGATGTTTCTTTTCCGTCATTAAAGCTAGAATTAGTAGATGCAGTAGTAGCAGAAGTAGGTACTCTTGCATTGTGTTAAAATTAATTCCTTTCTGTGGTAGACTGGTTAGTTAGACAAAGGGTTTATCAGTCTGGGTTTTCTTTTAATCCATCACTTCCATCAGTTAGTTTTTCATGGGATTTGTATGTCCCGCGTGCTCACACTTGGACGACAGCCATATTGCGACACGGAGAATCTTGTTTTCTTTCATTTTAAAAGTTTTTCGTAGATATATATGTAAATGCTGCAAATAATAAAAAAATCAGCTATCAATAAGTCGAGGCAAACCTTGTCAGCTGATGCATATAAGTAAGAGATAAATGCTGCTGCCTAAGTTCTGCGGTAACTTTCAATGCATCAGCTGACCTTATTTCTACCGAGATACAGCCAGCTGATAGATGTATTCATTCACAGATACATATAAACTATTATTAGGTAAACTTTTAGCTAAGAGGAAATCGTTAAAGTATAAAATTTTTTTCATGTTTGAGCAACCAGCTGACATACAATCCACCTTAAAGTCAGCTGATTATTTGTTTTCTTCAAGGTATTGGGTAAGCCACAATTTAACAAATTTTAACTTAAAGAGGAAATGATTGAATATATATTTTTTTTCTACGTGCGTGGGAGGATACCAATACTCTCATCCCCCCCCCCCCCACCCACTGTAGCGCAGCTGACGTTCACCCAGCTTCATGATACTGTTCTCTAAAGCGTCAAACTAATAATCGTTTGAGAGGAAATCATTTACCAAAATCTTACCTGGTTCCCGGGCCATTACTTTAAAATTCGTCTTGTTTATTCCGCGTATCTGCCCGAATAGTTATATCGGATTTCGTATTATCCAACCTAGGATTCGGCAATAGTCGCCTATATTTTTTGCTTTGCAGAACTTGAATGATACAAATAATTCAGTATCTTGAAATTTCAAGTTAAATTGTATTTATCTAAAGATTGTGTTTGTATGAACTACATATAACATTCATATTAATGTTTATTTATTCATTATTACATTTACTCAGGCTCATTTTATTATAATTACTCAGGCTTTTCAAATACCGTCCAATTATCTATGATTAATAAGTTCGTAGGGGGTATGTATTTTCAAAAAAGTTTGATATGAAAGTTGCTACATCCGATCGTAGTAGGCACTAGGCACGACATGATATCTAGAGAACAATCAAAAAAACATTTAGTACTGTAAGAACTGCTCATTATGTCTGTATAAAGATGTACCTGATTTAATATGACCATAAAGGCCTATGATAGCATTGAGACCCGCTAGCTAGCTACATGAAATAAAATTTCATCTATTTCTAGGGAATAAAACAAAACTCAAGTGTTGTTGAATGCTGGTCCAAGTGGCTCAATTACCTAGCTCTACAGCATTGTACGTAGAACGTAGCGGCTAGCGCTAGGGCAGCGCGCGCGGGCGGGCGGGAAGCGGTAGTAGGGACGCATTGCTTACGCGATGTGCCCGTCTTGTGTTACTTGATCCCCTCGCCGCTCCGTGATCGGCTCCGCCGACAAGTCGTCTATGTAAATTAGAGAATTGCGCTATAAGACGGTAAGCACTCTGATTTTTTAACGATAACTTTTATTGGATTTTGTGTTCACGTGTACATATTGTGTGCTTTGAATTTTGATTTAAATGCCGTAGCTCTGGTTTTATAAACATATTTTTATGTTTGTAATCATATGAAAGCGATCGTACTTAAATTAGGTTTGACACGTAATTTTTTGAGAAATCCTTGTATTTCATTAATAATCTATTCTAGGTAATTAATAAATTCATTTTAGAGAATGAAACATGTATTGTAAATCCATTTCTGTTCTGTTTTAAGCTGTCGCAGGGTAGAATGATTTAACGATAATAAGTGTGGACTTTAAGAGGCAAAAGATGAATACAATTTGATAATTATGATTTCATACAGTGTCGTATACAAATATATAAAGATAAAGATAAGTGGCGTAATCTGATAATAGTGATATCCCCTTTTAGGTAGGTACCTACTGTAGAATATTTATCATATGAACCGTTCATAAATAATACTATTATATACACCTTAAGACGTTTGTATTCTTAGGATTCAAGGAATATGTATTTTTTCTTATGTATATAGGTATAATTAATAATATTATCCGAATGATAGAATCTAATTTCCGTTTCAAAACAAGCAGTCGAAAAGTATTAAACAGAACTGTACGTATATCTATGTTATTGTCTATTTATGTTTGTATTCGGTTACTCGCTATATTAATCTAGTCAAGTTTCGTTTTGCTCAAATGATCAAGTTATAAAAATCACCTGCCTATGAAGGAAAACATGGCGAGGAAATGCGCGCTTAGGATTTCTTCATAATGTTCTCTGAGGTGTGTGAAGCTGCCAAACTAAACTTGTAGGTATAAAGTGGCAGAACATGTTCTTAGCCTTTCTAATTGTTACATGAGATTCGTGACCAACTATATATCAGCAAACTGGGTTGATAATGAATCCAATTTATATCCACTAATAGTTATGTAAGATATATTGCGAACGTATTGAATTAAAAAGAGCAATTATTTGTCATGATTATTTTTAAATATCCTATGTGTTCTCTATTTTATATAAAATGCGTATCTACTTAACAGTATTGAATGACATTAAAGACGACGCGAAACATTATTAACGCCAGACTTACCACCCCTGTAACGCTCCAATGTAGATATAGGGTGTTAACTCTAATATTATTCATTGTCAATATAAAATAGGAAGATCAATTTATTTTTAAATGGTATGTAATTATTTAGAAGCACTTTAACAGCGCATGTTATAGCTAGTTCCAGATACACATCAAGAGACGTATCTTATGTAATGAGGTAGCTACAGTTAATTTTTGTCTATAAGTTTCTCAGGATACGTATTAACACAGTTACTTTACGTTACGTCACGATGAAAAAATGTAATGATTCACCCTGCACAGTCAGCAGTGAGCGCCCTTTTCATATTTACACTAGAAACTTGTCTGCGACTATTACTGAATGTCTACATTACCTTACATTTTTATTCCCACGCATATATAATACCTTCATTTGTTGCGAATTATTAACAGACTTTGTTTCAATTATTATGTATATTTTGTTCTTGATACCGATTTCTTGGGATAGATTCAATTAAGTTTAACGAATATTAAAATTGGATTCAGAATCTTTTAATAAATTCTATTTACTACCTACCTAGTGCGCTGTATATGTATATACGTTATACCTATACTTGTTTGCTATTATTCTTACACTATGAAAGTAACAAACCGATACTTATAAAAGCCGTTATGAATAATACAGTGCCTAATACCATAGTATGAACTAAGTTTTGTCATAAAGGATGGTAGGCTATAAAAGTAGTTGGCAGCAGCGCGAAATATTCCGACTTGTCCACGATAAGGCACATATAAAATAAAACTATCACGTTGTTGCTTCATAATCACTGAGCGGCAGACATTTGCAGAAATGAGCTAAACGTGCTGAAAAGTTGAAAACATTCAAATTATTTTTATGTCATATTTATGGTACTGCATTTGTTACATTTGCCGTTGTCATCATCGTCACCGAATCAATTACAGTTTCAATGTTAGACACGGATTCGACTCAGAATCAGGGTTAAGGCTACGTTTAAACGAGCTAGCCAAGTGTGTTTTGGCAAGGTTAACTCGCCTTTATGTACAATACGAATCTTAATATATAAATACAATATGTAAACTCCTAGGTTCTTCTTTCTTTGGCGCTACGAACTCTTGCGGATTTTGGCTTCTACAACTCGTGTTGCCTCTTTGTCTCACTGCCTTTACGTTAACTTTTACAAATATTTATAACTAGATGTGTCCGCGGCTTCGCCCGCGTGGAAATCAGTGTGTCACAAAGTTATTCCTGCGTAAATACCGATCCCGCATGAATTCTAGGATAAATTGTAGTATATATGTTGCTCCACGACCTCCTGTATCTTCCATTCGAAAGCGCCGGCTCGCGGAGGTAATAATTTTTTGGTGGCGTATTATTTTTAATCTATAATATCTTCTAATGTATTTATCCGATTCATTTAGTGTTAAAGATAATTTTGATTTATATCAAATGGCGAAACTAACGAACGCATTTATTTATATAAGGATTAATACTGAACAGAAGAAAATAGCCTCGAAAATAAAGTAATAGGTATTTTTAATTGAAATTTTGGACATAAAAGTAGTTATTATGAGTTAACCATAGAAAATATGCTTTCGCGGTCTTTTCTTTAGTATTTTTAATAGTTATACAATTCTCTAGTCTAGTACATTACTTTAGTGTAGCGTATCTCTGCTGGTTTACGCAGCGCACGCAAGGAAACCTCTCAAAACAGAAATATTTTCCCGTTTCTGCAACATTTGTCATTGCTGCTCCACTTCTATTATTCATAGCGTGATGTTATATAGCCTATAGTACTCCTCGATAAATGTACTATTCAACACAAACAATTTTTCAATTCGAACCCGCAGTGCCTGAGATTAACGCGTTCAACCAAACAAACAAACTCTTCAGCTTTATACTATTAGTATAGATATAGTAATTTTAAATATACAGATATTTTTGTATACAACTAATCTTAAAATTTGCAACAGTTTAAATTAAATAAAGCAAAATATCTGATTCGACCTGATTTCCCCTCTGGGGGTAATGTAATCATTGCAAAGTTAATTTTCTTTTTCGACCTCCGAATTCTCCATTGTGTCGTTTCATTTTTGCTAAAGTTGTGTGGTATGCGGTTTTCGTATATTTTGGGTTTGGAACTGCGGTTTATTTAAATGGGACGGTTGTCTATTCTCAAATGGAAGTATAGTTCTAAATGAAGTAGGTAAGTTTGCACATTTCCATACCAATCGGTGTCCGAATTATCATAAAACATTTGTAACTATTCTATTTTTGTTTATAATGTATTTTTAACGCACCTGTTTATAAAGAACATTTTTTATGAAGTAGGTATAATACATTTCAGGGCCAAATGTACGTAACGTTATTACGGCCATTTACAGTGTTCGAGGTATTTAATTTGTCTCTTACAAGTATCTACGAAATTTAGCTACGTTCACCCTTTCGTCCTTTCGTAAACTTCACTCGGTTAGTAATTGAGTTTACCCTTCGTTATGCTTCTCGGAAGCGTTGATTAAGTGATCCTTATACCTATAATCAATTATTACTAGTGTACAGAACAACAATGTTTGGAAATACAAGTTTGATACTTCATTTTGTAGTGTAAATGCAGATTTAAAATAACGAATGTAGCGATAGATTTCTGCCGGTTCCTATGAGTAGGTACTAGAAGTAGCGAACAGTAGGTATGTACATGAATGTTGTCTTTTCAATGACAACGCTTCACGTACTTTTATGTAGGTCACCTCTTTACCGAATGTACAAATGTATTTTCAACCGTATATGGACATTAATGGACGTGTACCTATGTACACTTCATTGATAAAAAGTACGTACAAGGGAACCGAAGTTTTTTCTACACACATGCAGTGGCCCTTTAGAAGTAATCACATGAATTAAAATATCGAAGCACTTCTCTAGAAAAGCTGATAAGTGAGTATTTGTAAAGTAACCTTTTTTGTAGAAAGTATTAAATGTAAGGTTTTCGATTCGGCGTCGTATGATAAATGTGCTAAAGACGCACGCCATCGATCCAAATATTGGAGGGGCAAGATTCTAGCATATAGGCGGCGTAAAGTGGAATCGCTACGCATTTTAGCTATAGAATATCATTAAAATATTTTCGTCTTCGCAATGGTTTTGTAACACACAGATTTTTATATTTTCCCTACATATAGAAGATATCTGTAGGTAAAATAGATATCTCTCATTGTTAGGATTTTTTTGTATTGTTTGCGATATGTTTTGTTTATTAATACATAAGTCTACGTTTTATTGGGCTATATTTGTAACTGTACATTATTCTAACTTGGTATAATTTAAAGAAAATTTAATTATCATAAGTGCTATTGATTAAATAAGCTTTTGCGAGCCCTTCAAGATTTTTCGTAATACGTTTTCATTTTAATACCCTAGACTAGATAGTCTAACAATCAGCGATTAACGATGTTCGCTCACAACAATTACTTGGGGCTGAAGCTTTAATGAGCGCTAACAGCGTTAAAGTTAGCGTTTTAAGTTGCCGTCATAGTGAATTATCGAAAATTATAAAGTATTCTCATTTTTCAGTATACTTTTGTATTTTATAGTACACTAAAAATCTTAAAAAATTGTTGCTTGGTTTTGATTATATTATATCACTATTCATATTTGATTTTTATTACGAGATTATTACAGTTTGTATCTCGTCCGTGAAATTAAGATATTCACGAAAAAGGTTTAATTAATCCTAATTGAGTCAAACCAGTACTGTTACTTTTATTGCTAAATTTCTGTATGAAATAACACTTCTCTTGATTGCACTTACGAGTATGTTCGTAGCAAAACTCGTAGCTTCTCTACGGCGCGAATGTCGCATCCCGTAGAAACATTAAAACTGGTTTATCTACTCCCCTACAATTTCCACTTTGTTGTTAATTCCGTCATTATGTTTACTTTCATAAGGCCCGTTTCCTTGCTTAAGAGCTTCACATCTTAATTGTATGTTCGTATTAAATGCCCTGGTAGTAGGTGACACTAATTAAAAATTGTATCGTGATCATGGTGCAATATTTAACATCTTGAGGTGACACATTGGGCTTTAAACATTACATAGAGAAAAGCGATAATTTACCTTTGTGAAGTTGATTATTTAAAAGTTAGGAAAATGGTATGCCTTAAATTTCTGTAAAACATTACCGTTGAAATGTTCTAAATATACGCAATGTCGTATTGTTGATTTTGCCTATCTTTACAAGCAACATTTTGAATCAAAAAGCTACCATAGAATGCCTAAGGAATCTTGTTATACAATTTGAGAATGTTCTTTTCTTGTCGTTCACCTCAAAGTTGCGAGAGCCGTAAGTTGAAAAGAGGCCAAAGGAGCGTGACCCGAATAATGATAAATTTATCTCTTATATTTCAATTTAATAGTTTTCCAATAATGTCGGCATGTTATTTTCCTATTTTCCGGTTAACTATAAAAAATTAGCCATGTGAATTCTTTCGTATTACATGTACGTAATATTAAAGATACATATATTATATACATATGTATATAAATGCACGACAATTTTCAATAAAATCAAATTGAAATCGTTTTTGAAATGGCGTAAATACATATGTATACATATAACGAATACAGTTCAAATATGGAACACGAAAATTAAGAAAAATGATATTTTGTTATATCTAGATTTAAAAAACTTGTATATTATCGTGGCCTATTATTTTTACTATTTAATTTGCTTGCTATACTTGAAAATATGTTAATACCATTTTTTTAATTGAAAAACAGTAAAAATATATACCACACGCCGCTAGTTTATTTTTGTTGGTTGTTGAATTAATATCAGACAGTCTGCAATACCAGCGACCTCTGTCGATCTACACACATGTAGTAATGTTCTCTTATTGCGTTGCAGTTTTTGTGAATTTCCTACGTCACACATTTTCTGTGTAACGTTTCCTTTTAACATTTCGTGCTATTGTAGCGACATCTCTTATTTGACTAGTCACTTGAACATAATTGTCTACCGCCATGAGCGGCAAATCGTATTCGGCATTAGTCCTGACAGAGGGCATTACTAGTAAAGTAGTCGTATATGTATATATGTAGTTACGTATGTAAAGTACATGTATGTATTTACCTTATTAATATATATAATATAATTGTTAACAAGTACCTACCTTTGTAATATGAAAGTTAATTATAAACTTTAAATAAAGAAATTATTATCAAAGTATTATTAAGTGGGTCGTATTTATTTTTAATTTGTAAGATAGACTTGTAAACACTTTGGGGATAAGTTATGAACTTTTATTAGTATATCAATGTAAAACAGAATAACAAAATTAAGTTCATCCATATGTGATTAAAGATTCTTCAAGCTTATTTAGATATTAATATTTTACTTTATTAGAGTTCATTTAGTTTTGATTACATTGTAATATGTATATATAGTTTTTAAACTTTCCAGAAAAGCGATCTAACAAACATAAATTTAAAATTTTAACCACATATGTATATACCTATTAAATAACAGTAGATTTTGTAGGTATATAATATTCAATATACAATATATATTAGGTCATATATTTATAAGAAACTTTAAATACAAGAACCAAATGAACAGCATGTTTGTAAAACATCATTGGTCGTGAAAGCCGCCCAAGTCTGCAGCCGGCGGGCGGGCGGGCGCGGGCGGGCGGTGTTGCGTGCTCCGTGCGAGAGCCACGCGATCATTTTGCAGCGACCGTGGGCCGGGGTGCACGGCGCACGTTCCGCCACATTCTCGCCCCCAGCGCTTAGCCATTTCTTATACTATAACCTCATTAGCCTTAGTGACGTAAAGCTTTTCCCATAGCGGTGTGTAGTGAACTCCGAACGATCGCGAACGACGTGGCACTGCTACAGTAAATCGTAGCTCGCGAGGATAAAAGATAACCTTGCTCGCTGCATCTAATATTCAGTGACTGCGCTCTTATGGCCAGGATGGCGTCCTTTCCAGGTACGACTTCTAAGTAAGATTATATATGTATGTCGCAATCTTCCCTTTATGATAACAATGTTCATAAAACTCAGATTGACAATACTGTATAAGTCTGAAAGATTCTTATTGGTATTTATATACAGCTCTCATAAGCATCGAAATGAAAGTTCACGTTTGCATTATTAAAAAAAAATTGAGTTATAAAATTACATGAACAAAAAGAAAAAAGTACTTGTTGTAGATATTTTTGTTTTTACCTGTAAGATGCATTGTCTATCATGAGATACTCGTATATTGAGTGAATTGATTGATACTATCAAACCACTGTAAATTCTTGCCTACTCTAACCTCATCTATAAAAGCTAGTGTACATATGTACGTCCTATAATTGCCATCGAAATAATTACGTGAAACGATTACTTATTCATAATTTACGCCAACGGTAAGGTTCAAAGCTAATTGGTACGTATATTTAGTTATAAATGACGTTTTTGAAATATTATTTTTCTAAACCGAATGTATTTAATGAAGCGTGAAACTAAAACGATAGTTACTACACTCGTGAGCGTAGACATAGTTCGCTTAATAACATCGATTGAACAGTGGCTGGTCGGCGGCGTGGAGCGCCGCGGCGCTCGTAAATGCTATTTACGGTTCAAACGCTTCATTTGCCATGGGTTACTTTATTGTTAGCTTGAACTTTACTTAAGGAACGCACTGAAAAACTTTTACTACTGAAACCTTTTTAGGTAATGCTTATTATTTTACTTACAGTGAATTTTTCGTCTAAATAGCTGTCTGTAAAGTCGCTCTAGCACAACATGACAAGCTACGGTTTCACCCTTGTTGTGAAAAGAGACCCGTGCCGAACAATGTGATAATAAATTGATTGATGATAATAATTACTACAAAAATAGTCAATAACAATGGTTTACACATATCATTAGATTTTTTTTGTTATTGCATCAATGTGTTTCCAAAATAAATTCTTAGCGAATTTTTTTACAATTACACCACATTTCATAGATCACGAGGAATGTAAACTTCTTCAAAACGATTCAAGGGAAAGACCGATTTGAGCGCTTTATTAAAGGACTACAAATATGTGCTCGCTTAGGTTTATTACATTTTTCTGTGACATACCTAATATTTCAAAAATTTTCATTTGTAAAATTACATACAATACTTTTAAATTGAATTTTTACCAAATCAATAATAAGAAAGATCAAAACATTCAAACTAATAAGTATTTATAAAAACATATCTAAATAAGATGTTTTATATAGAGCTGACTTTCGACACTACTATAGGCGTCTGCTTTTGGGGTTAAGTATTACATGGGACACGGGTATTAATACTTATTTTTAGCATCCACTTGCATAAGGGGTGTGAAATGAAAATGTAGACAGAATTTTACCGAAATATCGCAAGCTTTTATGTAGGTATAAGAAGTCTCTGCCAGTAAGAATAACTAAGAACTACTAAGTACTCGTAACTAAGAATAACTTGAGGGTTGTGTTTGGAAATATAAAAACTTTGTTATTTATATTGACTTCAGGGTTACTATTAACTAGGGTCTGTATTAACTTGCAACGAACGATTTTTATTCAGTGTGGGTTCATTAGTGTCAAATTATGCTCCTAAAGTAAAGCATTGTAGCCCACGTTACGAGGTAGAAGTTTAATTTAGTATATCATATTTGTTTTCTGTAGACAACGCAGAAATGTCTGGACATCCATTAAATCTCATCAGCCTTAAAAGGTACACTGTTGGACATACGCCTCCTCTAATCAGTATAGTTCTATTCAGTTCTAGACCTGATGAATCCACCGTTTCCCCGTCTTCTTTAATTATAAAATTAAAGTTTGATGAGAAAAATATAAGCGATTATAATCGCTTATTGAGATATAAAGAAATTGCTATTGTTTTACTTAGACATTCTTAAAATCATCATATTACAATAGTATCCGATATAAATATGATTTTTATGTTAATACCATATTTATAGGCTTGTGTAGAATATTATTTATTGTTGTGTGCGAGTTTACCGAAGCCTAGTGTTTTAGGTACGTGCTTGAGTTATCCATCATTGTAGTAGCTATTAACGACGAGGAAAGGGCGGAGGGCGCGGCGGGTCACTGCAATTTAATTTACTGCTTACATCTGAAAATAACTCCGAACATTATGGTATAAAACTTTGTTTAATACAAACTTTATGTGTTTGTGAAATAGAGTACGTCATGGAGGAAAATAGTTTTTTAATCAATTATAGGTAATAGGTAGAAGTTGTAGGTATTGTTATACCTACAACTTCTTTCGTCTCTATTGTCATTAGTCCGTATACAAGCTCATCGATTAGGAGTAGTTACTTTAACCTGTTCTTCATCTTATATTTGTCGTCCCGGCTCTCTGTAGCCTACTTCTCAAGCTTATGCCGTATATCTATGCCCCAACATATTTGTAATAATAGTAATAGTAAATACGACAGTTAAACACACTGCTATTTAATTATAAATTCGGTGTTATAGTAATCAGACAGCTAATAAACGTATCATATAATAATTAAGTATACATGAAGCTTTATGACACTAAGACACAGAACAAGCTAATGTTTTCTATGGGTGGAAATTGAATCAACGACCTCCCCTATTGTAATATTTAAAGTGTTTCGTAATGAGTGATTCGCCAAATCGAAATCATTTGTTCCTAATTTGAAGATACATAACCTTAAGCTTTTTACTTAACAATAGTAAATTATACAGGGTAAATGGATTATTACAGTAAGTTACATATGTATATATAAAGATTAGGTAAATGAACGAAGTATATATATATAAGCTTAAAAAACGAGCGAGAGAGAGCTTTTAAGTCGTAATACGAGTAGGTAGGTATTACGGAAGTAGCTATATAAAAAATAAAAACGTTGAAGGCTCGACTGCCGCCAGCATGGATTTATTGCGAGCAAAACGTTAGTATTGGTTCTGCGTAAAAAAAGAGAACATTCATAAACATTTTACATTTATTTTCTCTAGCGCAGCCACTACCTATTTATTAGGCTACTGTTGGTTGCAATAGGGACTCGGCGGCATAATAACAAGAAAAAATATTTAATGATAGCACGGCTACTCGTAACCTAAGGATTATCGAAATCTTTACAAGATAGGCAGTGAAAATCAATATACGACGTATCGAAACGAAAGCCGCAAATTCTAATAACACGAGAAAGGTATACGTTTAGAGGCATTTTGATGCCCAAGGGAATATCATGTTGAGCGCGTTTCTGTGGTCACAATTTACAACCCAAACCGACTTAGGTTACAAACATCGCAATATTTAAAAAAATTACCTATAATTACCTAGAATTAACCACGTTTTACTTTTTGAATTACTTCCTATTGAAATTACGTAGGTACATAAGTATGTTTATAAAAATAATAAAAATATAAAATAAATATCTAGGGACAATTCCACACACGGCTGTCTGATCCCAAATTAGGCAATTTAATGCCTGTGTTATGGTGACCAGACAGCTGAT
>DWGJ01001542.1:0-19373 GCA_018246895.1 Aspitha aspitha aspitha
AAGTGCCTTAGAGTTTTGATGATCGGTCAGTGAGTGAGTGAGTGAGTGACAAATTAAGAAACTTTGACTCGTTATAACTTTTAAACTACTGATTCAAATTGAATGAAATTTGAAATATACCATGTCTGTACCATGCTTGCTTAGTTAATAAAAATTCAGGCTTCTAGTTTTATCCGCAACGAAGTTATAGAGGGTCGAAAATGGCCTGAATTGTTTCGAGAAAAGATTGTACGGCCGTGCTGCTCGACTTGGCGGGGGCACTGCCGTGCCCCCAGATTATTGTATATGCCATTATTATACAGCAGTGCGCTTAAACAGCGGGGAGCGGTGGCTGTCATCAGCGTCAGTAATCGGTCATCTCACTGTGACAAAATTCGATTGTGACTAATTTCGAATTTTTTATTAGCTCTTCTTTATTCAATAAAAATCCGTAAAATTGGTTAGATTTTCTACTATTACAAGGTTTTTAGATAAGATCACTGTGCCTAGGTAATATTAAGCTTTACACATTATAAATAAGCTCGTCAGCTACGTTACTATAGTTATTGTTAATATTAAAAAAAACATATCATCATTAAAATTAAAAAATATTACCAGTATCATTAAAAAATAATGCTCAAGTCATCTTTTTTGTCTTTATTTGTCGTCGATCAACAAATTACTCATAAGATCGAGGTGATCAATATGTCTCTGTTCCCGCAAATTAATCACAACTTTTATTTATCGCATTGCAATACAATTTAACGTGACTGTAAAATAAAGTGATTAAATCTGTCATTTTAAGGCCTTAGTTAAATGCTACAAACGCAGATGTTATAATATATCATTGTTAACGAACCAACAGCACTTATACATGCAAACATAACTGAATTTCGTTCTAATATCCCTCAGAAGAAAGAAAATCGAAGTTATAAACTCTTCAGTCTTGTTTCTGTATTTTATTTTTCGTGTACCTATCTATTAACGATGATGTAAATTAGTTATGAATATCGATGGATAGATTAAAACTACAGTAGCTGTATCATAGCCTAAGTGCAGTGACATTAAAGCCTTCGTATACGAGTACCTA
This sequence comes from Aspitha aspitha aspitha, assembly GCA_018246895.1. Classification (NCBI taxonomy): domain Eukaryota; kingdom Metazoa; phylum Arthropoda; class Insecta; order Lepidoptera; family Hesperiidae; genus Aspitha; species Aspitha aspitha. The sequence goes on from DWGJ01001542.1 coordinate 1,070, forward strand.
TACGCGTAATATTTCCACTACACGTCAAATAAACCAATGAAACGTGTGACACTTGAAATATAATATGGACTGCGAAGTAATTAATTGACATCGGTTTAACAGCCAGTTGTTTTTTTATGATCTTGTAATGATTCATAGTCTATGGTTTTATACCTTTTTAATCTGAGAGGAGACCCGTGTCTAATAAAGAAACTAGACATTAAAGACATTAAAACTAGAAATTTGCTATTAATAAATGAATATAACTTTCGATCCATTTTCATAATAATAATAGCAATAATACCTTGAAACGTTTTCACGAACGGCATTCGATTCCAAACTAGACTATGCTTGCACTGCGAAAATCAGTCAGCTGATAGACTTACTTATCTGGCTTAGCTTTCAAAAGTATGTCTTGGCCTCCGACACAAGAAAACTTCACCTCTCTCTGTTCTGTACTTTCCGCATAATCTTCGGCGTTAAATCGCCGCAAGTCTTCCATTCCACCTTTTTGAACTACTACAGAAATTCTAAATACATATTTTGACACATATTGTACTGTACATCCAGGCACAGAACATCGAACATCTTTTGCTCATCGCACAATCGAATTCGCTGACCAGATACAGTTGTTAGTAACACTAATAACTGGACCAACGGGACTAGCCTTAAAAAGGAGTTAAAGCTTTGAGACCAGTATAGCGGGATAAGGCTTTGTCACTGGCGAGAAATTTGTATTATTCGTGGAAGTGAATAATATCTACCATCCATTAGAATAGAGCTCCATAAATTATGATACCTGGACCATATTATTCAACAATGCTTTGGTTGCAAATCGAAATATTTATGCTTTTGCGGCTCTGACTTTTTTTACACGCCTATAAATCACCTATAGACCTCAGCAATCATAGTCTACAGGGTCAAGATATTGTCGCGTGCGATTTCTTATGCCGCAATAAAAACCTTGTTATTTTGATTAAGATAAAGATGCTGTACAACCACAATACACATAGTACCTACCTATGTAGGTGTATACATGCATATACCGAAGATTCATTTGTCACCATTGATGCAATAAGAGCATGATTTATAACATTTCAACCGCTCATATGCAACTATCAATTTCCTAGTCAGTCGAAAACACGCAAGACTGCGTTTATTTTACGGATAAAATATGTATGTTACCAGCTCATTTATCAAAATTATGAGACTGCACGCCCTCCCGGTGATTGTATTACGCAATAGCACATATTAAGCGATCAAGCGGTAATCTTTAAATTATATAACTTCATAAATTTTAAAAGTTGAAAAATTTAAGGTTAAGGTTTGAGCGGCAGAAAGCGCCATCCTCCCTTTCTAACCCTCCGGGTTTATAAGAAAGTGTAATGCATAAATGTATGACATTTTATTCTGTAGATATCTCTATGTACGAGTATAATACGTATTTCTGTAAAACATTGTAAAATACCTCTTGAGTTGAATGATTTTTATTGGCTATATTGCCACTGACAGGATTTAATATTACGATTAGATAGGAGTACGTCAGTACTGTCCCGTTAATATTCAACCATAGATGTGTTGTTTCAAACCTTTGTTTCAAAATATGTTAAATTTCTAAGAAATCTTTTCAACGTTCACGGAACCTAATCGGAAAACAAGAACACTAAATTAAACGTTGATATAGTCGTCACACTTGTGCGTTTTAATGTGTGTTTAATTCATGAATAATAAATTTACAACATATACAGGCGCGAGACACACGAGGCGGTAAATTATTGCGCGGGCAGCCCCCTATAAATATTATTATGCTTAACTTCTTCATCAAAATGAATTATACTAATCGCCAAATTTAATGACCGCCCTAAAGATGCATAGGTCGAGTTATAACTTGCTACGGACAGGTATAGTTGAGTCAACATTACTCAAGACGCTTGATATTACTCATGTTGTATGTATAATTTAAAGTAAACGATTACCGTATGTAATGGATGTCGAACACCGCGGAGCCACATTTTTATTCTCTTTTATTTGTAGAGAGTAGCAAACGAGCAGGGATTAGTCACAAATGATCGCTGCCGCCCATGGACATCTGCAACCGACTCCTAACAGGACTGATCCTACAATAAGTCGATCACAGATGCGTTGTCACTGTTAACGACTAAGATGGTTGCCTCTAGTGGACATGTCTACAGAATGAAATCATTCATGTTCACTTCAGTCGCAACCCTGAAAATAATTGTGTGCTTAACCGGCATTAAACGGTTATAAACCTGATTTCCTCTATCGGCTGTAGTCGTTTATTGGTGTTATTTGATTAATGTGTTTCTGCACGCCGATACGACGCGATGCAAATTGCAATTTGTGTTTTTGCGGGCGCTGAAATGCATATCTAATGATGAAAAAATCGATTCGCCCAACACATTATTGGTTGTTCACACTTCGCGTCGTATTTACTACTCAGAGAACTGAACTTCGTTATGTAATAATAAATTCGCTATTTTAATGCACTTCAACGTTATATAATAAATTTATTTCTTTATTGCAGCTAATATGTTGCCTGACTTTTATTTTCTTTTCCCGAATCTGCATGTAAGCTATAAGCATCGGACACAATTCTCCGTGCTTGAGTACCATTTGAAAATAAATATGCACATAATCAATATGCATTAAATAAATAAATAAAATTTCTTAAACAGCATTATTTTCGCGGTACGAAGTAAGTAATGAAATAGAATATATTCTATATCAACATACCCTATGATGAAGGGCCCCTGGAAATATTTTCTCTTCTTAACGGATAATGTGCCTTACTTTACCGAAGAAAACGAAAGTGAATGGACCGACACAATACAGTTCAGTCACGACGCTGTGGTCGGAGCTGTCTTCATGAAATACCTTTTGTCCGTGCTAGTGGAATACCACGACCTTCTGTTCATCATTAAATTCCCGCCGTCTTCTATCAATTGTTTTATCAAGCCGACGGATGTTTTCATAAGTTGTGTCTACATCGAGCTTATGTCACGGTGCTAAATAAAAAAGAGTACAAGATATTTCGGAGTAACACATATCAATTTTATTATTTAGATAATAAAACAAAATGCTCATGCTGGTGCAGGCCACCTGATATTAAATGGTAGTAGCAATCCAACCATATCTATACCGTAACATCAAATGTAACGAAAACGAATAAAAAATATCGATATTATAAGTAGGATAGTAATATAATGCTTATATTATATGTTGTTTCCGCATATGTACTATGACTATAGTATTAAAAAATAATTTACTGTACCTACGCATAAACGTTTATGACTTCGATGATTTTTTTAAACAAAGAAACCTATTTTGTAAATTGTAAAATACACATACATACGAAGGGATTGCTTAACATGATGTGGGAGTGCGAACTCTCTTTCGATATTGTATTTTTATTTATTTCAAAAATACTTTGATTCCCCGAAAAATTGTTGTCAACCCTAACTAAGGGACACTCGTACGATGTACATCGTCAGCAGTGTCGTTCCACGACTGTGAACGGTTACAGAGCGGGTTAGCTTCTGCTAACGAGGCCTGTAACTAGTGAAAGCTTCATCTAATAGGCATTGTAATATATTATAAAATCCACATATGAATAATTAATCGCAAATTTACAATTTCATTAGTCACCGTGATACTATTAAAAGCTTTTATGTGAAATATTCACTCAGCGATGTGATATCGACCTCTTCTTCGTTACTTTTAACACCTTTATAAATATATATGTATTTCGCCAATAACTTAGTAAATGAAATCTTAAGGAAGAACCTATGTTTTACTTGTATGATGTTAATAAATAAGTAAATTAGATCGCACGGTAGAAACATAGGGAAGCGCGTAAAATGGACAGTTCTAGAGCGTAGTCTATAATGTTACTTACCGAAAGCGGCTTTCGTCTCTAAAGAAGTACAACTTCACGAAAAGCATATAAATTCGATATGTAGGTAAAGTGCATTGCATACTCACGTTTCTCGCTCACTCCTCAGTTAACGCGATCTGAAACAGATAACAACACGTCTTAACAATAGCCCATTAGCCGCGAACCGAATATTTCGGCCACAGGCGGAAAATAGAGAACTTTCTTTGATATCAGTAAAGGTTGCATAGCTCAAGATATATTAAGTTACGAGTATTCTTACGTGGTGAAGTCCACGGAGGCATATTTGAAGATTAACAAGTAAAAACAAGAAGTTAGTTATATAAAAGCAACAGTGATGATTATGTAATTTGTCGAAACTCTTAACAAGTTAACGTAAAACGGAATGAACATAAATCTCTCCAACCAATCATTAATAGTGCATGATCGTTTCCGATTTGCGTAATTGTAAAAAAATCCGAAGTATCCCGTTTTTACTATTTAATTGCTCTTTAGACAACTCTCAAACTTGGTCGCTTTATACAACCGTTCGAACAGCTACCTTAACTTAATATGCGCAAACTGTGGTCCCGAGTAATTTGTTATGGTTTGTTTAGAGACGTATTTAGTGCGCGTAAACTTAATAAGACATTCTAAAACTGTTGTGGGAAACGGTACACATGACACCCACAACTGTAATTACAATTTTCCGCGTACTTAAACAGTTTTATACCCTATTTTCAAAACCTTGTTTGTTGTTTTTTTTTTCAACGAAATATCGACTTGGGAGTGATTGCAGTTTTTTTTGTAATGTAGATAAGATGAGATTTATAAACAAAGTCGCAATGAAATTTTAATATTCGATGTTATTTACCAGTAGATAAACCTTGTTTTGTCAATAGATCTTGTCTACATTGCTTTTCAATAAAACTCCTGTTTTTAAAATACTGGTAATAATAAAAAATCTTCTTCAAACATACAAAATGTAAAATATACATATCTAGATTCAAATTTTGTAGGAAATACACTTAACTGTATGTAGTAATTACACTTAACTGTATCCATGTAATTTGAATTAAAACATTTGATGAACCTAATAAAAATGCCGTCACAGTAATGTTAGCGCGAGTAATCCATTAGTTCAAATAAAACGAAACTAAACCTGCAAAAAGTTTGCTTAAAGTTACAGTAACCACTTCATGAACTCTATCATCGCATGGCTGCATAGTCATTGTCCTCTGGATTACTTCGCAGTCATTAGCCTTTAACTTCAATCAAATAACATCTTAATTTCCAAAGTATCGATACATTTTATTGCAGATTAGTTACTCATTTTATATCAGTGAAGTAGTTCTGATCCCTTTAAATTATTATATTTTAATCAGATCTTATAGAGCGTGTTTATGTACCTACTAAATGTTTACACGTGATAGAATCGTTAAACCTCGTTAGCAACCTTTAAATACATTTGATAAATAATCGGTTGGACGGGACATAAAATAGTTGCAGCTAAGTTTACTACTCTTAAATCATATTACAGGCTCAATAACAGCGGTGCTTTAGTAAACGATGTTATCTATATTTCTACGTAATAATTACAATGTTAGTTTTGGATAATAACCTATAATACAATGTAATTTTTTTGATGTAATGACTTTAATGTGAAATATTTAGGATTACCAAAAAAATTGTTTTCGTCTTCCAGCCAAGCTCCGAATACTTTGACTAAAATAGACCAAACGATACAATTTTGACAGAATCGGGACCGATTCTTCAAAGCACTTAATCTGGGGACATAAGAGCTTTTAATAATTTATTTAATACAATGTATAAGTACGTACTCAATTATTAGCAAATAATACTAAAATGTGTATCATGTGTGACTTTAAATCTACATGCGCATGTAAATCCACTTAACTTGACATAAAATGTAATTTTCAGATAATTATGGAGTAATGTTTGTACTTTGATTGTAAAAAAATCAATACAGGGTGCTATCTATGCAATCTATGGTGCGCCTAGTTCAGTTTTGATGCTACAACAATGGACTCTAGAAAGCGAATCGTCGAGAGTGGTCAAATGTTTCAAACAGAAAACAATCGGAAGTTTGTGGTCGATGAGGTGATCTGAATAAGTATATTTTTTATAGCCTATACCTAGTCCTGGAATTTTTATTAAAATACAGTTCTTGTTATTATATGTAAACAAAAAGCACAAGAGCTCATCACGCAAATGGATCTGGATGGGAATTGAACACACGACCTCTTTTTAGCAGGGAGGGTCTAACCTAACCTAACCTAACCACTACACTGATAGGCTTGCCAATTCCGTTAGTACAATTTTGTGTATTTTCTTATATGCTCATTCGTCACTAGTACCTAGTGCACTAATTGTAAGATAGATAAAACGTTCTGTCTGTGCACTAATTGTAAGATAGATAAAACCTATCACCAGATTGACCAGATTGTTGCAAAGCAGTTAGTTCTTATTCTTAGAACGCAGTAGTCGCTAGCTCATTTCATGACCACTGGACACTGTAATGCTGTGACCATAGTTGTTAACATAATGAGGGAAAACATTTGCGACAGTACCTACACTGCGGTTTAAATCGACATTACTTTCCATTCGTTACTGGTGATTTACTGCGGACGCATTTGAACTCAAAAAACGCAATATTGTTTCAGATTTTTAAGTCAAGATGACCACAAAAAGTAGTGCTTAGGAAAATAATTTACCTTTGTCTTATTATAAACTATATACGTCACAGGCTACCTCTGTTAGAAATAGAAAGGTTTTTGATATTCATTCCAAATAACATAAAGTTTTGAATTTTAGGATCTATAAAATAAAATAAAACAAAAATAACGTCAAGAAACTTTGATAATTTTCATCGGGTTATTAAATCAATTTCAGTTATTCATAATATCGAGCCCGAAGTCGCAATATTTGAGTGTGTGAGATGAGATTGACCATCTAGCGACGTCTGTTACGCCTCACTATGATCCACCAATATAGATCTTTTTCACTGCTGCAAGAAGCTTGGAACATACTCCATCTCACTACGCCAGTACTCATTGGCCTTACGGGTTAGTGGCCGTCGGTTAGATGTTTTTAAAGAGCCTTCTTTAAGCCTACGACAAGGTTTCAGTGACAAGTAATAGCCGGCACTGATTCACGTGCCTTCCGTAACATTACTAAAAATTGCCACTATCGATTGCCTGTCCAAGTACTAACGTCATTTTTCAGTTACACATCGCTTCTGATACACTTTTCTTTCTGTCTTTCTTTAATTCTTTCTTTCGTTCTGTCTATCTTTCTTTAATTCTTTCTTTCGTTCTGTCTATCTTTCTTTAATTCTTTCTTTCGTTCTGTCTATATTTCTGTCTTTCTCTAATTCTTCCTTTCGTTCTGTCTATATTTCTGTCTTTCTTTAATTCCTTCTTTTGTTTTGTCTATCTTTCTGCCTTTCTTCTTTCAATCGTTCATTCTTTCTTTCTTTCTCCAGCGGTATCAGAGCTACGAGTGCTTACCGTAATATACATACGAGTACATAGACGAAACATAAAACAGTTATATTCCTGCTTAATAAAGCATTGGCTTCGGATTAAACATAGGTAGCAACGTAAAATAGGAAGCATTTATTGGATTTAGTATTTAATGTTTACTTTACTAAGTTCTATTAGTGTTTAAATCATATAGTAACATTCATGGCTGAGTTTTACTATTTTCGGTATTACTGTCTTAACTGGATTCATAGATTGATTAGTATTTCTTGTTTTTTTAATAGCAGTTTTAAAATCAATGTTGTAAGTTACAAATTCGAACGGATCATCTACTGAAGTTGCAAGGTACGTTACATACGCTTAAATACTTTCGGATTGTTTACAGGAAGTTATTAGTGAAAATAAAAATGATTAATCATAGAACACGGACCGTTATAATTTCTGGCTTTGACAGTAAAGAAACACGACTTAATACACGTTTTAATTATGAATGATGTATACCTACGTTGATTTGCCACCCAACTGGTGGCCAGTGAAAGTATCACACGGAAACGTGCCGAATGATTTAGATCGAACTACACCGTGAATTCAGAATTAATAAGTACATTTCATTACTTCAATATCTGAAACCCAATAGTATCTGCAGACAAGTTCACACAGGGCCCCAAATTAGATCAGATAATAATTAACCCACTGTATAATTATACACAAACATTTCCAAGACAAACATAGGTATATCAATCAGAGAATCGATATTTCTCGTTGTACAACTATTTGTTCTTGACAGGAATCGAATCTGCACCGCCCAGCTTATCAGATACGGTTACTAATAACTAATCCAGCTAACAAAGGCATATTTAAAAAAAAAATTTGCACATTCATCGCTGAAAATCGTAATGAGCTCTTGAATAAATTCATGTGTTAATAGCACAATGATGGCAATAAGAATTATCTAGAACATTCCCTGAGTTAATGTTATCGCGATAAAAAGTAGTTCATATCTTTTCTCCGTTCTTTAACGGTCTCTGTGCAAAAAGTACATTTCGATCTGATGCTCCCTAACGATGCGAATGAAAATAAACACATTATAATAACATTTTTATATTTATAAATGGTAGTGTTCTTGTCACTGTGGCAAGGTAATAATAATTCTTTTGCAGTATATTTTTTATATTTACGAGTATGTACATAATATCTCATCTCAGCTACAACTGTCTATCATGAAATACCTATGATTGATGTAAAGGTTAATTCTATAAAAATGCAAACGTAGAATAATATACACATCCGAGTTGATGAAACAACAAATTTATTTAATTTATTTTAATATAAAAAGAAGAAATTTTGAAAGTGAGGCGGAACGTAATTATGATTTACGAAGGAAAGTGACTATCCGTGAAATAAGAAGTGCTTGTATCACGACAATATTTATAGTTAAGTGTTGGTATATTGTACATAATATTGTAAGTAGAGCAAGTGAAGATTACTATCTCCTAATGGTAACATCAGTATTATTGCAATCCATTAATGAGGTTGGGAAAGCTACATGTAAATGCCTGGCTATAATGATGAGAAATTGACATTTATATCGACAATTTCAATATCAAAACAATATTTTTTTTGAAGAGAGTAACAAACGAGCAGGCAGAAATCACGAGTGGCCGGTACCGCCCACATATATTAGCAACTTATCTGGGACTGGAGTTTAGTCATAATTATTAATAAGACTATTCGTTAGTACCTATACTTTGGTAAAAGACCAGCAGAAATGGGATTGTTTTTGACATTGCGGCTGACCTCGTGCGGTTTGGTTTCCCTATATCTACATGAACTTATTGATTATAAAATATTGCAACACACTATTAATGCTTACTTTTATAAAGAACAACGTTCACGCCTTGATATTAATTGCAACTTCATTATCAACGGAGTTACCAAATTAATATTACTGCAGTTAACAAATTAATATTACCGGAATACGTGCCCGCAGATTAAGCATGGGAGACCCCCCATTTCCCATTCGTTTCGTGCACGTGGAATACAAATGTGACGTTGGAATGAAATAATTAAATATAACCTCAAGGAAAACATATTTCACTAACAAATTGAGGTGATTAAATTTCATTACGGTTGCTCAACGTCAGCTCGGAGTAACCGCTCATAATTGAGCTTCGACTGATGGGGAAGTCGACGTGGTCACGCGAACTGCAAAGCATTCATAAAAACGGATAGACACACGATTCCATTTTAATTACAACCATAAACATGTATACCATTGTTCTCGTTTTCAATGTTCATCCCTGTATATACATTTACATATATACGTTCCTATTTAAACATCGATCGTTACGTATCCTCAAAATGTCTACCAACTTTAGAAGAAGTACTAAAGTATCCAGTAAGGGCTGCTACTAAGCAATTTCGCTAAGTCCTCGGATCTACAATCATGTGCTTCGAAAAAGCAGAAATCATACTTCAAAGTTGTTGTAAATACGTAGATACTATTCAATACCAGCTGTACATACATATATCTATAGGTATATGGTACGTATGCCATGTATGCAAGTAATATGAAAATAAAGTTTAACGATTGGGTTATAAGCTATCAGGTGATATATATGTTTAATTGCATATTTATGATAATATACAGATTTATCTAATTTTTTTCGTATTGAAAACTTTAAAGACATACAAAAAAAGGTGAATAGAATTTCGCAGTCTACTATGCCGGTGTCTGTGAAAATTTAGCAGAACTAATTGACAACAACGAGAGCGAATCCATAAATAAAAGACAAGTGTATATATTAAGTGGGCCATGGCGGCCGATTAACGGAGCGGTAGAATATTATTGAAACCGTCTGAGAGTAATAATAAAGATTGCTAACTAGATGATGTTGGATGGCAATGCAGAACACACACAACCACGAGGTATTGTTTGAGCTGGTTGTAAACGTGAGCACAGATTCCTTATATAACATGGTCTAATAACTTTCCTCAGTTATATTTCCTAAGTTCTATTTGTACCTGCGGCTCTGATACAGATACAAAACATTCGTACTGTCGTTCGAAGTTTGAATTTCAAATTTCAAATAATGATATTAATCTATTTGATAGCTAAACCAAACTCGACTTCAATCCTTTCGAACAAAACGTAAGTTTGTAATACGATTTCAAATACTTTGATTACGGATGTCTGTACATCTGTATCAGCTCTTAAAACAAAGCGATCGTCCATGCATTCAATTTGCAAACCAATTACAATGTTAAAGTACGTATTACGTTTTTTACAACTGCATAATCAACCGTGCAAAATTCTAGTTCAAACAATATTGCTTGTCGTGTATTCTTTCAATATTTGATGAAGCATATATTCAACAACCTCTATACATGTTTGATATTTGCATGACAGCTCAACGCTATTCTTTCTTCAAATACAGTTATACAAATTAATATGAATCGCAGATTTTTTTTCAATACTTTGTCGAACACCTATTTGGGTGAAGAATTGTTACAAGAAATAAATCTATGTAAAACAAATTCAATTTGAAGCTGAGCATTAGATAACTCAAGCAATTGTAAGTCTACATAGCTTCAATAAAACATTTCAAGAACTGAGTTTACAGTTATAATATACAATATCGGGAAGGTGTCGATGCTGGCTACATTCTATAACGATTCAGTATCCCAGCTTTAATTTATTTAGAATTGAAAAATGTACCAAACGGGATATTAGAACCGCAAAGTATCCCATTGTTTAAATACCAAAACGTTTTAAACAGAAACATCGAGAAAACAGGACAGTTTAGCGTTTCAATTAAAGTGCGGTCATTTTCAATACCCGTAGACTAATGGCAATGAAGTTCTGTATTTAAATTCATATTCATTTCGTATGCACGTAATGACTTCAGACATGAGATATTTAATTACATAAATGAGCATGTTATTAATGAGTATGTAGTAGTGTGAATTAAAAAGCTGGAGCGTTTGAAAAATTGAGAGCCAAAGGCACCGCATCTGAGTGATATTTAACGATTAGGTATTCTGCTCCTCAACAAGTGACGCCCAAATACGTTTATATCAAGTCCTCGTCTTACTGGCAGCGAGTGTAAATTCCATCGCTTCACACTTTTAATTTAAATAATGAAATCTAGCATATACGCAGCCGAGTTATATTTTCATAACACTTGGATAGGGTGCTCAGGAAATATGTACTTAAAAACAACGCTCATTCCATATTTTACACGTGCGCAGTAAAAGGCTCGAAGAATGTTGTGGATTGCCAATCTACTCGTATTTGATGTGAATGCAACTTCATGACATGCGATAGAACAAAACAGAAAAGTACGGATAAATATGAGAACCATAATCTTAAATAGGAGTGACATGAAAGCACAAATTATATAGGTAGACGTTTTTCAATTTTTTTTACAAATTCTTTTCAATGTGATAAAAATATGCATACCTACGATCGGAAGTCAAGCAGATAAATTGTACATCAACGTGTAGCACATAATATTAAGTAGCATTTCCTTGTTAAACTCATTCGAACTTGTTAGTGCCACATGGTTCTGTATTGTGGAAAGTCGCTCTAAGAAGACATTTAAGTGAAATAAATAAGTATGTCCCACAGGATCACCGGCGAGTTGATTGGACGGCCCGCGGCGATTTCTGTACTCCCACTGTCGTATAATTTCTAACGGTCCGAAAACGCAGCGACCAGTAACTAATAATTCCTATAGTCGATGTATATGTACATAGACAAAAAATCGCAAAAAAAATTGCATTCATATTTTAGGTCAAGTTAAATAACGTTGCAAACCTTTTGCTTAATTTTTTCCTTTCAATGTGAACGATAAAATTGTTCAGTATTTCCTTCTTACCCTGATAATTCGAGAAATTTCCACAATATACTAGCTTTTGATGTGAAAATTTTAAAGTCAGCTTATTTTACTTTAAGTATCGGTAATGTTAACCAATCCAACCATATATAACTGTTTAGCGACGTTTATACAACAACATACGACGATAGGCGTACTTACAGCTTAATCCATTGCAAGACATAAGCATTTAATTACATATGTCCCAGTTTCTCACAGGTGTTTCTCGTTTCTTCTTACTACATTCATGCTATGCTACAAAAGGACAATATATTCAAAATCGAGATTTTTATAATGAGAATTTATTCGTTCGTATTCGTATAGTTCGCAAAACCTATATTTCCGTTGATTTATGTAATTACTTTCCTTCTCTGAAGCTGGCGTCATAACCATCTGTATTGCTATTACCGACGTCTTTGACGGTCTTTAAACAATAACATTCGCGTTATCCGCGAAAACATCCAAATATAAAATAGTTTAACAAACGTTTAACCCACTAAGAAGAATGAAGCATCGTGCAACTTCAAATAAGCTCTCCATTTCTTATATGAAATATCACGTTCTAAAATGAAAATATTTATTAGATCGAATCACAGCGGGATTTCCATCTACATTTTCAACACAAAACGCTGCTCATTCGTGTCAATTCAACACTATTAAAGTGTATTATACACAATCCGTTCTAGCATTCAATGAACGTTGATGTAAAATCACAATTTAGTAGACTATATTTTATCTCAAAAATAACCAAAAAACATTTAAAAGTAGACGGCAAATTACAAAAGGATTGTATTTAGGAAATTTATATACAAAATTATAGACCAACAACTTTTTTTATTTTGAATTTAATAAAGCGTAGGGATCCAGCCTAAACCTTTTTTCTTCGGTGAATTAGATAAAAAATAACAGGAGGAACGGCGGGGAAGCAGGACTGTTGTCTACGTGATACCCTGCACGTTTGCGTAGTGGCTAAACGAGAGCGAGGGCTAGTTATTTAAACCTGCGAGGGTTATCGTGCTATAGTGAGCTGTCTCGCTAAAGACTTGCTCCTTAATGATAATTGAATTCTTAAAACAATTCCACGGCAATACGATAAGTATTGCCGTGGAATCGCCATGTTTATAATTGGCGAGATAACAATAATTTAAATTCTAGGTAAGTATATTATTATTAAAGTTTTCTTCTCTTACTTTAATTTATATGCCAGCTATCGCATCAAGAAATCAGTAGGTAACTACACGTTCCATTGTTTCTAAAGTATATTTAAATGTTCAAGTACGTAGCTAAAACAATGATTATTCCATTTTGTTATACTCGAAAATTAAGTATGCATGCATGCTATTATTGTACTAATTAATAACATTACATATTTATCTAGTTAATTGTGTATGTAAACGTAGTCGGCACAAACAAACTTATCTTTATGACGTTTAGAATTGACCGTAAAAAATTTACCGTTTGTAAAATCCTCCTCTACGATGTTTAGTATGACGGAGGTATAAAGTTTCCTGACAGTCATATTTTTACTCAGAAAGGAAAATCTAGACTTTTTATCGGTGGCTGTTCCGGTCCTATCAGTGTCTTATTAGAAAAGTATAATAAGAGTATTTACGATGGAACTTGTTACACGATATCTTTATGTAGCGATACCACTTTTTCCAACATTCGCGTGAGACACACCTACCTAGTTTCTCTGCAGACATAACGTAACTGTACTAACAATCTTATATTTGTAACAAATGAATATTGAAGATCGCAAGGCTGATGCTGTCGCTACCTCGGCTTAGAAACTGTGGGCGTACTCACACAACACTTAGATCGAGCTGAGCTAAATATTAGACACGGTGAATCGATTCAAGTACGGATCTAAGTACTCGTTACCATTTCAAGACAGAATGCACATTCGAAGTGAGACTGAGATCCCATTGAGCAGAAATATCACATCGCGATATAATTCAGTACGGCGCGAATGTTTATTTTGTGCGGATCACATCTTGCGTGAGCGCATAAATCGATTAGCGCTTCGAGCTCCAGATCTGGTTTGCCCGAGGCGTATCACTTTGTCGCTAAAGTTATCGCGTGATTGATTCTGCACTTTTTCCTTTATACACCTTGCGCCATGACTCGGCCATTTGCATGCGAATAATAACACAACCTGGCCGACATCGAGATTTTTCTATAAAAACCGAAGTGGACAACGTTTATGGAGTGGCGAGCAAATATTTATCAAAGTTGTTTGGCTATGTACCAACAATAGTTGAAGAACTAGAAAGAACTTGAGAAACTATGAAGTCGAGGACTTCAAATTGCTTTGGAAGCACTCGTGGTAATGTGAATGTATAACCGTTAATGCGACGTAAGTGGTAGAAAAAAACGTAAGATCGATGCGAAATTAACGAGCGCTTACAGCGTTTGGAATACGATTTTTTACATTCGAATTTCAAATTAATAATGACGTTACACGCGTTCAAGAATCGTTTTACATGTTAACGCGTGTTACCAATTAAAATGTCACTGTGAAACAATATTTACCTTGAGTTTCCTGAACGCGATGTTCATAAATGTACGAGCACGAGTATAAGGAGTTTAATGCGAGACAAGTCTATGTGTAAAAAGCTAAATGAAGCCAGTACTTGTTTAATGATGATGTATCGTGTCACTTGACAACTCATTTTGAAGTGGTCCGGAAATTACATTCATTTTCTATCGTTATTTCGACAATTAAGACTAAACTGATATGTACTCGTAAGACTTACTTGCATCATAATATAAAAAGTATAATTATTTTATGTACATGTAATACTTAGTTTAACTTGATACTACATTGTTATAAATGTAAACATTAATTTTTGTAACTCGACTTACATGCCCATATAATATAACACAGCACCCACATACAGGATTATGTACTATTGCTAAAATAACACCATAACATTCCAGCGTCTACCTGTGAAGTATATAATATTGACCAGCAATAAAAGTCACAGGCTACAAATTATAGAAACGACTAGCTGCGGGCTGTAGCCACAAGCGCTGGATTTTATCACTTCACCCATCTTTTATGTCATCTACCGCTGAAAGTGCTTTCGTACCAACCATTTTATGCTAATTTGGAAATGTTGAAAACTTCAATTCCTCTGCTTACGGTTGAAAGCATGGCCAAAATATTTATTATTTTAGTTAATAGTAAACATCATAGCTAAGTAATCACTTTTGCAATTGCAAAAACATATATTCCTAAACGCTAATAAGTAGTCACATTATGACACAAGACTTCAAGCTTCTATTTTATAGTCTGTAACACTTTTATCACAAATGTCAGATCAGATCTTTTTAATGTATTTAATTCAGCAATAAGTAGCAAAATAAGGGGTAAGTAATTTAAGTACGACAGCATAATTGTACATATATTTTGCAGAATTTGAAACACAAAAAAATTGTGTCGGTAACGGTTTTCGAATATTGGAATCTAGAGGGATCGTATCTCGCACGGCAAATATACATACATTTCGGACTCAATGGTGATAGATTGCAAGTGCAGTTTAAATAAAATTGCCACCTCCCTTACATGGACTTGTACTCAATTGACACCAAGAAGTATACAGGCAACTTTTTATAGGAATAATAATTTCCATAAAAAAAATTGATAGCAACAGACCTGATACGTTGACATTGACATAATAATTTATGGCTAACAAGATTTTCTGGTATCATATTGATTGCGGGCTTTTATGAATCACTTGGCTTTAATTTGCAAACAGCAGGCATAAGCAAAAATATTTGTACATTATTACGTGTTGAAAGAGTTTTCAGAAATACAGTTTCGGTCAAAATTCATCATCAGGAAAAATTTTAGACATTTCTCTTCAAAAATGATTTGTCATTCATAGAAACACGCACAGTATTTGCACGTTCTAACTCTACACACCACTAGAAGTTAACTCTACATACTGATTAAGGAAAATAGCAATCATTCTTAGAAGATCACAGTTAGCAGAAAACATCGTATGGTTAAGTTATTTTTACATGATTTTTTTTATAACATTACTGCTCTTGTATAATAACCAAAACTGACGCAAAAAAAATAAAACACTCACCAAACAATATGTAGTGTGAGATTATACGTTTTTAAGAGCAAAGAGTCGTATAAAATACGAGCCCAATTTTCAGCGACAATTTCAAACAATTACACAATTCGCATGCAAACGGCAGTGGTAGAAACATATTCGAATAACTAGTGAGTTAGTTACAAGTTATTCGCTAGTTCCTACTGGTTCTTAATAAAGTCCCGGCATCTATGTACAAGACGTGCCAATCATTACTAACACCGGAGGCGCCGGCCACCTTCCGTGTTACTTCGCTCTGATTATGAGCTCAGACGGAACGAAGAGTTGCATTGTATGTTCAAAAACAATTATTTTTATTAACATAAAACAAATAAAGACTGGTCCTTTCACACACACAAGTTATCTATACTAATATTATAAAGAGGAAACCTTTCTATGTTTTTAATGTTTTCACACAAAAACTAAGGGACCAATTTTAAAATGCTTTCGCCATTAGAAAACTGTATTCCATTTCCAAAAAAATAGGGTCCCTAATAAAAATGCAATAATGTAACGCAAGGTGTGAAATAATTTATATGGCAAGACAACGTTTGCGGAGTCGGCTAGTTGATTTATAAATGTCCTGAATATTAACAAGTACTTCATATTATTTTAAAATTGTAAATCATTTTAATACATCAGTTCAGAATTAAGACAACAAGTACCCAGCTACCTTTAGCATTATATTTATTTATTTACGCAATAATGTAACCTACAGAATTACAAAGCTCGAACTCAGTACCTCACGGCATTCTCTACTAGCCACCCTTTCGTGGTGGTGAAAGCTGGCGATAGAGTCTACTGTTGTAGACATTATGACCTGTTAGTCAATTATAATAATAATAATGAAATGTAATGCATGATTCAAGAAGAATATAATATATATTTTAAATTGAATATATGTACGGGTATATAAATCAACAGGCAGGCAATTTAATAATAATCGTTAAAATTAAGATAAGTAAATATAGCCCTTCATTAAATTTTATTATAAATCTAATGATGCCTGTACCGTTATTGAAAATTAGTTAATTTATAATCCATAACTTGGGTAGGTACTTAGTATTAACGAGCAAAATTAATTGCATTAGTAAAACTTCATTGAACTCACTATTTCAAGTTCGCCTTTACAGAATATTATGTATGAAAACGTAAAGTGAATAAAAGTGGATTTAAAATAGTTTTGGATATATTGAAACGGTTATCTAATTTTGTTTTACTATGTTCGACTCATTATCCTTAGAAAAATATTTGGAAATAATTAATTTTAACTTAGTTTAAACTAAAAAAACAATTTTTAATCTATTTATTATGCTGTTATTTTACCTTAACACATAGTTATAATATAGGTATGTTGTTTTTCTTGTAAATTTAGCCGTGAGTGAGGTGAAGACAAACGAACTAGAGGCTTGTTAGTTGCAATGTTAGTGACCATCTTAAATAGATTGAAAATAGAAATGTGGACAAAATTATTGCTTGCAAATGTCATACATAGAAGAACATCATATAGAAATACCTTTTTATGTTTAATTCTTATAAAATCAACTAAATGAGCACAATTTCCCGAGAGAAGTTAAGTTTAATACTCTATAAACATATTAGAATATTGAAGCAAGCTCAAAATCTTGCTCAAGTACCTTTCATAGCCCTTTTATTTCAGTAGGTAGATAAGCTTCGTTTAACTGTAGTAAATTTTAATTTTTATAAGTAACTAGTGGACCTGACCACGCGTTGCCATGGTTTTACGTGTCAATTCATATTATGTTAAATATCGTGCGTTCAGAAATTTATGTTATGTAAAAATTTATTGACAGTTGATATTTATTATTTATTTATTTTATAAAAACTATCCTATCTTTTAAGTTGGATCAAATAATAGACATGTACAAAATTTCATTGAAATCGATTTAGTGGTTTCGGAGATTTTCGCAAACGAACATCGTGACA
>DWGJ01001543.1:0-19372 GCA_018246895.1 Aspitha aspitha aspitha
TCATATTTTAGAGGTCGGACCATACGGAGGCTACACTTGGTTTGCATTGCCGACGTATTTGGTCTTAGTTCGTAAACATTAGCAAACAATATGTACAGAGTGTGTGATCAGTTTAATGTTATGCAAAGATCACGCTTGTTAAATTCTTTGATTTGGCTTATGTAAAGTCTACAAAGTATTAATTTTCTAGTTTTTGCGTAACATACATATATATATAGACTTGTAAAAACATTTTTTTTAATTCTAGGTAATGTGTAGATACAGATAGAAATTATGTGCAATTTGACACTAAAGTACCATGTACCATACTTATGGTACACTAGCTGTGACCGCAGATTCGCCCGCGTGGAATTTTTTCCCGGTTCCCGATTTTCCCGATTTTGCAACATTTGTCGTTGCTGCTCCACTCTTATTAGTCATAACGTGATGTTACATAGCCTATAGCCTTCCTCAATAAATGGACTATTGAATACAAAAACAATTTTTCAACTCGAACCAGTAGTTCCTGAGATTAGCACGTTCAACCAAACAAACTCTTCAGCTTTATAATATTAGTATAGATTTGGAATTACGGAATAAAAATTACCGTGGTCCAAAAGCTACTTTAGTTTACTGTATATATTACTGTGTATGAGATCATTCTGCGATTTTTCGTTTAAATCCCCGAAGTGAAAGAAGCTTTTTAATACAGCCTACGAGGAGACGTTAGCCGTAGACTCCGTAGAGTAAGGATTCAGAGTTGTTACGGAAAAGTTTTCATTGTGCATTGCTACAGACAAATACAATAGCGATCATCTGTAGATTTCCTAGCGTGGATAATCAGAATTAAACATTTAAATTGCCATTATTATTGTTAATGAAATATAGATAGGTACTTAGTAATTGAAACATAACATAGAAATAAAATTAAGAAAAATTTGATAATTGTGCACCATGCATTTCAGTTTAAGATTTTAAATATTTATTATTATATGTATATGTATATATCGCGCCAAGACGTGGTCCGAGGTTTATATGTGAAGGCCCTTGACGTCATGTGACTTGGTATTCGACAACCTGATAATATTTACATGTGCTAGTATGTAGCGTCACTTATTAAAATAAAATAATCCTTAGCTTTTCATAGGTTTTGTATTGTTTTTGTTAGACATAATTAATATGTTCTTCCTACTTGTCTATACAAATTACTATTAATTTCATAAACAATAACAAAACGTCTCTCCAAATACATTGATGAATTTAAAAAAAATCATGACTTGTGACAATACATGAAAACTGTGTTTTAAAAGTGAACGAGTCTATATACAAAAATCGAATTTGAATTTCGAAAAAATCGAAATTGAATTTCGAATGTACATATAATTAATGTAAAATAAATGTTTTCATGGTAACCTTAAGTTAAGTTAAATGTTCAGTGCAACTTATTTCTGATATCATTTATATATAACTAACTGTAACTTAAAATACGTTAAATTTGTTTTGAAAATATTATTGTATCAGGCAAACAGATAATGACATGAGAATAAATTTAGCTCACATTAATTATGTTCCTTTTAAGATTCTTAGCTATACTTACATCAGTTTAATAATATTTCAGTTGGGTTATTCATATTCACTATAAATACACAGCTATATAGACTAAGGCAAACTTCTTCACTGTTAACGTAGTATATCATAGTTATATAAAATGTAAATATGGTCTACTTTTACAGGGTTTCTCAATTTATATTGAGAATAAAATTTCTAGCTAGAAATGTGTTCCGGCTTTTAGTGGAACAATGAATCAATCGCTTGTAAAACACAGTTCGAAATTTGAAAAACTAGCATTTAAAACACTAAGAAACTTATTTTTGTTTCTCTTCTTAAAAAATATAAACTATATTCCGTTTGACTAAATGACTGGCGAGATTTGTTCGTGCTGAGAAAAAGGGTCTAGTTGGCCAGCGCGGATGAATAAATTCTTTAAATATTTTTAATTTAAATATTCATTTTAATGAAAATATTGTAAATAGACCGCCATTGCCTAAGAACATGACAGTATAGTTTTGCTTTAAATAAAGTGTATTTGAATAAAAAAATCCGTTAAAATATGAGTATTATAGCTGGCAAAATGCATGGAATGCCGTTATTTTATGAATAGAGTAAAAAATCCTTAAAATATTTTTTTTGTCAACCAATTTTATATCAATACATTATACTGCGGTTTGCCTTGACATTTGAATGCATTCGGAGATGGGCTTGCATCCTCTTTAATTGTGTTTCTTTTGTAACTTGTTTATAAATGACATTTTGATAAGATCTAAATTAGTCCCATATAACTTCGTGCTAGCCGGGACGTACCTAAGAAATTAGACGTTCGATTTTTTAAATTGTAGTTTTTGACAAATTCTACTTCCAAAATATCATTTATTATTAACATATTGAACGATTGGTTTTTTTGTAAATATATGTTATGTAATTTCAATGAATTTTATTTTATCTTTAATTTTATTATTATATCCTTCTCCCCTAAAAATTTCGTTCACAAGAAATACCCAATGTTTTTAAGGAAAACAAAGATGTCTGTGTTTGGTTTGGTTCGTTCATTTTTTTCATAATTGATACAATCTCCAATATTATTTTTCCTCAAAATTAGTTTAGAAATAAATCGAAATAGAACAGATAGACACATTTCCTATATGATTTATAGTACTAGTGCATAATTTATAATACCTAATAGCGCTTTTTGAGTTTAATAACTAAAAAAATAATTGCTAAGCAAAGTATGGGTAGGTTTGTGCCTAATTTCCACGAATAGTTGGACTCAACACCGTTATCATTAATCTGGAATGTTACTTTATTTTTACGGAATCTGTTGAATTATGTTGCATGTATAAATTAATTAACAGCGTTTAAAGTATCATTAACATGAGGTGACATTTTTAAATGTGTGTCTCTTAAATAATGCTAGGTTTATTTTATTGGCGCTTTGTGCCGCTTTTCTAACACACATAGCCGCGCAGTATAATGATCGCGGCAGTTTAATTGCCGAAGCTTTCAACACAGCCGTTTCAAAGTACCAACATTATGCGAGTTAAAAGCTTCATGATTTTTGAGTTTCTAATAAAATAAAAAAACAACATTATAATGTAACAGTCGAAAGATTGACAAATTAAAATATTGGTATTACCGATTACATAATAACAATAATCGATTGTAATAATTAATATTAATAGCTTATAGTTATAATAGGTGATATAACGCTGTTTTATCTATATTTTATAATATTATAAAGCTGAAGAGTTTGTTTGGTTGAACGCACTAATCTCAGGAACTACTGATTAGAATTGAAAAATTACTAATAGGAGTGGAGCAGCAATGAGAAACGTTGCGACGACGGGAAAATAATGATTTACACGCGGGCGAAGCTGCGGACACAGCTAGTTATTTAATATGTTTGAATTTGTTACGTATTTTTATATGATTACAATAATGTTGTGTAAAGCTTAAGTGTTTGAACATAACATTTGATTTGATATTATGTAATGATCGAACACATTTCCAGTCGGTCCCGGTGGTGTCTGGAACGATTTACAAGTTAATCGGGTGCTTCGCTAAAGTGTTATCTGGGGCCTTCGAACTTTGCGGGCGTTATCAGAACAGCTGACTCGCGGTTCCAACCTATCCATGAAATTTAACTAATTTAACATTGCGTCTTTATTCTGCAGTTATTTCGACTGATTTACGAATTTTTCTCATCGATTGCTAAAATTCCACAACAGTGTACGGGTATTCTTAGTAACTAGGGCGACTAATGCGGATTGGTTATGTTCATGCCATATATTCGTTTCGCGTTAAGTGACGTTTAAAATTAAAAACGCAAGTAATTTTAAATCATTAAACAGTGTACCGGGATTTACGTACGTTAAGGTTAGGTTAAACGTACAAGGTATTACTGTTTTTAATGGATATAAATATTTAGTAAATTCCAATGAAATATTTAGCGGAAATAGAGATCCTAATTCGTGCCTCATGCCTAATATCGACTGAAGATTTATAGGCAAAAGTACGAGGCGCTCCATGGCAGATATTTAGTTCTTCCTGTTACATGAAACATATGAGGCAAAAAGTGCAGAATATTTGCAATTCAAATAATTTCGTCATACGTCTTTTTAATGAGCAATTGCTGTGCCACGCTGGATTCTACTGGATTGCTAAATACCGCTGTCCGTCGTCGCGTCCGAATAAGTAAACAGTTTGAGCAACGCTGCTCCTAAACGTAAGTGCGAATCTATGTCAGATTTGTCGATCAATATCCTAATAGGCACAATGCTTATTGGATCTCGTGTGAATTATACCCTAAACTTTTTGGGAAAGTACATGTTACTCTAATCGTAAATGGTTTTTTGTATAGACGATAAAGGTTAATAAATGAAAATGCTAATGTATATAAATTACTTTTGTGTTTGCTTAAGTGGCTACCATTAATATTTTCCATCCAGATTTCTTTCCTGGAAGCATCGTAACTGTTATATTCCGATTTCAACAGTAAGAAGGTTTCGTAGTCTTGTTCTGATTGCAAATTGCCATTTGAATTAAAATACATGTACAATTAAGTAACTTTCTAGACCATCGCAACAGTAAACGGTACGATGAGGTAACAGTATTAGATTAACTTCCTATAAAACCTAATAAATGACAGTATGTTACATGTGTGACAAAAACAAAGCTCATGTAAGCGTTGTAAAGCAATTCCATGACGCGGAACTCATCGCGTGTGTGAAGACTTTAATAGGAGCAAGCCACAAAATTATTAGGTATGTAAACTACGAGAGGCCCGCCCCGGCTTCGCAAGGGTATAAAACAGTATTTCTTCACTATTTAATGTATGTTATTTTACATATAACCTTCCTCTTCAATCACTCTATCCATTAAAAAAACAGCATCAAAATCCGTTGGGTAGTTTTGAAGATTTAAGCATACATAGGGACATAGGGATATACTCGTAAGAACAGAGAAAGCGTCTTTGTTTTATACTATGTAGTGATGATCGTATTCCAAATTTGAACATGTGTCATGTTAGGTATTTTGAATCTGCGACAATTATATAGATAATATAAATAATTGCATTTAATTAATTGCACGTTGAATTAGGGCGTTACTTTGCAATAAAAGAAAGAGATGTACCTACAATAACAATTTTGATAATTTTAGTTTGTAATAGATCACGAGTTGGTATAATTTCATTTACAATTCTAATTTGTAATTATATATAGCGTCTCTACTATTCAATTCCAAGGTTTACGTTATTTAATATTTATCAGAATGTTTAAAGTTAATATTGGTCTCGCTTAAACCCAAATTAAAAGCTTGCTATACTTTTAACATACAATTTTGTTTTGAGATTTACATAAATAAATAAAATAAAAGTTAAATAAACATAAATAAATAACAATAACATAAAAGTTTATATAATGACGTTTTTAATTTACATCGTTTACATTACAAATATTTAAACATTGCTTACGTATCACGTAAAATCGCGGCTGCCATTACAATATAAAAAAGTCTATTAATTTGATTACATTTCATTTAATTTTGTGCGCACAGCCCAAAAAACAAGCTCCAAGTATTTAGGTCAAAAGCACGATACTTGAAAAAGCGCAAACAAGGTTACAAAGCGTTTTCACTTTCGTTGGGAACGAAGCGGTCATAATCGCAATCATGTACGGCCCGTATCACTGCCGTTATTGTATTAATTATAATTAAACACTCTTGTTAACCTTATCTTCTTAAGATCAGTATTTTAACAGAACAGTTATACTATTATTTAAAAACCGTACATGATTTTTCGCTCGAGACAGAATTCACGCCGTCGTGAATTATTTTCTTGTTATAAGGTGGATATAAAATTTTCAACATATTTTAAACCTTTTGAATTAAAAAAGAATGAAAGTTAAGTTACTTTTGATTTCATTTAAACTTTCTACATGGATTTCTAGAAAATAGTGTAATATTTTAGGAAATTACTGATTTGTATGAGCGTCCTACTCGTATATAGTCTGAATAACATGATCCATCTATTATACGAGTAAAAGAAGATTTGTGCATCTATTTTTCACATTTATTTTCCATTAACTTGTCCTCCAATGTGTGACAAACATGCAATGCAATTTTTTCAAGTGTATCCCGTGTTGTATATTAAACTGGCATTTACACAGATCAAAAGCATACATGTACATACATAAACATATCTAGTTGAATCCGGTTTTGGCAACCTTTGACCTTGAAGATTTTGATTCGCGCATGAGACTTGAGCTTACTTGTAAAATGTCAAAAGAAATAAATTTACATCGACAATTTTATATTTTCAACCAACTTTAAACAAAATCCTCATTTTCATTATGTTACGTCTTTAGTCATATTTTTCAGTCAAATATTGTTACTAATCACAAAATTAAACTGACGCGAGACACAGATCAATCTAATTATTCTTTTTAATCATCTGTAAATTTATTTTATCATCTATTGTTATAAAAGCAAAATGAAGAAAAAATTTGTGTAATGTGAACTGGCCAAAAGAAATATAACATTAGGTGAAAGTGACACAGAAAATATGTATTAATTATGAAAACCTAAAGCGGTCGCCTTATTAATAATTTAAATTCTACTCGTTCTATTGGTCAAAAGTCGTTCATTCAGTGCATATCAACCGTAATACAACGCGTTTATGTGTTATCTAGGTATAATTTCTACACGACTGTCAATGTCTGCAAATGTAAGTACAGAAAATAAAATAAGTTTTTTCAAAAGGTTTCAGTTGTGTATTTTTAAAAAAAATTCATTTATAAACAGCATTTTCAATTAAAATATATTTTCGTGTTAATTTGACTTTAGATCCCAATAATCTTGGTTGTCATGTCATATATGAAGTTCGTGATCACCAAGGACCGACACAGAAAAAGCTACTTTAATCGTCTATGTATGTAATGCGATGCTGTTTTTGATCGGGTATATGATTACTTTGTTTGCCACGGTGCTTCTTAACGTGATGGAGAAAAAGGTCGGCCACCATATGTCACGGCGCGTTCAGTAGACATCGTCCGATTACGGCCGTGAAATTTGGAGCGAATAACTAGATTTTTACCATTAGCACGTGCCCGTAAAGCACCGTTGTTTACCCTACTATGTGAATTACCTTTTGCGTTGTTTATAATCTGTCACGGCAATAACAGAACGATCAATGTGAGGCAAAGATTTTTTGTGAGCACAGCCTTGCAATCTTATGTCTACCGATAATTTTCCGTTTTTCAATGTTTAAGTTCATTGCAGTCCATTAGTTGATGATAGCTTTTTTTACAATTGCCATCTGCATGCTATGTATTATTTCTAAAAGGTGATTTTTGCGTGAGATATTCGTGAATTCTTTATCAAAATTAATGTTTTAACCACCATTTGTCACACATTTGTCATAGCTGCTCCACTCCTATTAGTCATAGCGTTATATTATATAGCCTTCCACAATAAGTGGACTATTCAACACAAAATTAATTTTTCAATTCGAACCTGTAGTTCGTGAGATTAATGCGTTCAACCAAACAAACACTTCAGCTTTATAACATTAGTATAGATAGTAAGCGTTATGAATTAATTAAGAATCATTTTCAATGAAATCTTTTCAGGAATTTACTATTAGGTGAAAGTTACCACGGGTCAACTAGTACCCGTATGTACATACATATATTTATTAAATTGTTGTCGTATTATGTACAAAGGTTTTTATCTTCACATGACACGATCACGTAATCTCCGAGTGAAGTGAGAATACTTATGTCATAGTTTAAAATATACGCAGCTCGATTTCTATGGATATGTAAATAGAAAACTCAAACATTTATTGAGGTATAATAACAGGCGTGTATTTATTATTATACGTAGGTATTTGTTATTCAACATCTACGATTCCGTTTTTTAGCCATTATACTTAACATGTACATATTTAAAGGTATTAAACAATATATCCTGCGAATTGACCAATTCAGTAGGATTTAAAATAAAAGTCTCTTAACTTTAAGATAAAAATCTGAATAATCCAATACTTCACGTTTTTTTAAATATGTAAATTTAGCTAAACCTCATTTCACCACCATGGCAGACCATGGTCTTATCCGTCCACTTATGAGAGGCGGTACAAGTTTACTGTTTGCGGAACTTTATACGGTTGATGATTATGACGATGATGACTCTTATAAACAATGGTGACTTATCTTCATTTCAACAGCAATTGCAATCACCCAGCTCAATTAATTAATGTTTTCAGCGTAGAGTACGGATGGACCAACAGAAACAGACATCAAGAAAAGGATCAGAATTTCCAAAGCATTCTTTATTTAGTCTACGATGATTAAGATAAATTTGCCTAAACTTGACACTAAAGTAAAGGTGTTGGAATATTTGAATTTCAATTATGATTAATTCTGAATTCTCTTACTTAGTCCGATGTTATTAACACTCGTAGGACGCGTATTGAGATCTAGTTCAATGAGTGGGTGATTTATTCGACGCTTACGCGCGCACTCGCTGACCTTAGCGAGGCATTCGCAAAATGGCTACCGTGTTCGGAATTCGCTGACTGCACACGTTTATAATTGTATCGATTGAACATTGTATTAAAAAAACTTACAATGAAAATCTATTCGTGGTAATGCATGCATTGTATTGCATGTCATAGTTTTTTTACAATATTTACGGAAGTATATGTCAGTATTTACGGGTTGTCTAATTATGCTAATAATCTCAAATGGCAACATTGTTCCCGCCAAAAACTGTTGAGTCATAATTTCTAACACAATTACTTATATTAATTATATACACAACCATAGTAAATCAGTGTTAGATGTAACAGGTGTGCGTTTGATGACTTAAAAAATTACGTGAATTAAATGCACGATAGATAATGCGATATTACGAGTACAGTCAAGGAAAACAAAACGCTAGCAAATGAATTTGTATTGATTAATGTAAAGTTTACAAATTCAAGTCGATGTACATGAAAACAATTTTAAGTGAGAATGCAGTTTGAAAATGCTTTGGATACATATATACTTTAAAAGTAAAATCTAGGGTGGCACGGTAGTTACGACCTTCAGTGAAGTAAGTAAGTATGCGGATATACTCTTCAAATTGTCTCGCTGTTATTGTTATACGTTCTGAGTTTCAAACAAAACCGCAACAATGGAGTCAATTGCAAAATTGGATTGATACCATGATTTACGTTTTAATTTGAAATCGCTCACCAATTCATATGACATATTGGGGATTCTGTACCACCAATAGCTCGTAAGTCGTAAGAATATATTTATGTAATATGCATGTATTTTTTCTTGTAATTTTCGTAACTATTTTCTATTAATAATATGGTTTAGAATATTTGGGTGTAGCTACATGTCGAATTGAATGATCTTCTCGCACGATCTTCATTTATTAGATTGTGGTATTTGTAACAAAATCCCAAGTGTTGTTTAGCTAGCTAGTCTAGCTGTTTCCGTGTCTATGGTTTACAATAACAAACGTAGTCGGTACCTTATCGTTTCGAATTACTCCACGGCGAACTATCCGAACATCGTATTTCGCGCAAATCGCTGTGAAAATCATAATTCTTATTCAATAATGAACAATTTAGATAGCCTTAATTTTATAGAGCTGAATAGCGTGGAGTTTGCGGTAAAAGGGAGCTTGCTGCGGATACGGTTTACGGAATGCGGTGAATGCGGTGTGCCACGACGGCGCTAAACAGAGGCCGGTGCAGCGCTAGATCTCCGCAGCGCAGCGATCGAGCCGCTAGAAGATACAAGTGGTCGGGGCGCGTGAAATGTCAGATTAGAAATTTCCGTAAATACAGGAACGCGCGTACACCGTAAAGCTTAAAATCAGATATAGGATTACTCTGTGAATTGTATAGGAAGCATTGTCAGCGTAAATATACGGTCACGAGTGTCCAGTATAGCAGGCTAACGTTCTGGCTATAGTCCCAATGATTTTGAGGAATATTTCACTTCGTCTAGTTTTCTCTTTCTGACCGATTAGAGGTTTGAGAAAATGTCAAGGTAGCTCCCCTTAGGAGACCTTGTATCTTTGCTTCAAAGTGTTTGGATTATTTAGTACATACTAGTGCTGTTTTATTGCGTGTAATGCACTTTTTAGGCGTGGCAACTAGCAACTCTATCCAAGTGTTCTCATGTACTACTTTATTCATACCTAAGATCGGATCAGATCTACTCATATTAGTTATCGGGTGAAATGATTTTCCTCCACATTTCTGTATAATGGAAACGCTAAATCAAATCGTAATAATGTCTTCTATACTGAGCCTGTACAAAATTACATTAGAGATCACATGAACGTACGTACTATGGGTACGTAGAATGGCGCGGAGTTTAAGGTAAAAGGGAGCGTACGTTGGGAGCGCGGACATTTGTGCGGAATGCGGCCGCTTTGTAAGCATTGGCCAGTGCGGTGCGGACGCCCGCAGACGACCGCCAGTCGTGTCAGTTTGGTAGCTGATGCGGTGGATTTCTGTACATAAAACGGCGGATACACGGTATTAAATGGCATTTTGAAACAGAGGTTTGAAACCAAGGCCGTTTGAGTGTCACATGAAATTTGAAATAAAACAACTGCCTACACTGTTTAAAACAATTGTCTAGCTGCACTGTTTCAAACCGCCGTTTAATACGGTGTAGCATAGCTTTAAGGCGTACTGCCTCTCTGAATTTGTACAATCTCATCGTTCCATCCCAGATTGAGTTATTAATTATTATGTAAATATAGGTACATTTTGTTACATAGTATCTTGCTCCATTTTATGAATCTGTTGTAATGTTTATATCTTTAATACTTAAAATATCATAACGGCCGAAACTGCTACTATTCAATGTCTCTTGAGATATCTACTCATGATCCTATTATACTCGTACGTCCTCTCCTTGGGTACATAGTTGATGATAATGTTAGGATTGTTTAATATGATTACCTAATCTTACAACGCATATTACTAAATATTAAATAATGTTCAATAAAAATTTACTATCTACCATTTCGTAGAGCTACGAGTGTATTCTATTTGTCAAGCAATATTTTCGCAAGTTAAAAGTTGCATGCAATCGGTGTAGTTTATTGTGTAAAGAATATTGTCGAAAGCGGCTTAATTGGCATTAAATTGATTAGTGGTAATCTTCATGCAAGTAAAGTTTTCTCACCCTGCCAATGAATATATACTTATTGTATAGATAGGTACTTCTGATAAATCTTATGAAAACCATACCTATAATTTGATCTAAAAGGTAAGATTTCATGGGTTAGTTTTATAATGTAGGCATAACATTACATTTAGTACTTAATTATGTCATGGTTGTCAATATTCACAAAGATATTCCTACACTATCCACAGCTATATTTAAAAAATTATAACTATAACGAATAGTATAAATATAAGTATATTTATTTTAGCACGTCGTGAAATTGCTTTTGCAGAGAAACAAGGTGGAAAGTTCGTTAACCTTAAATGCTTTCAGCTATTGTCGTCGTGCGACTCGAGAAAGGCGTAGTTGGGGAGGAACCGACACATCAATACCAGGGTAACATAACTAAATGACGCAATGCCATTGTGGGGATTGGTGCATTCGGTTTACTGATGGTGATACCATTGTGCAATATTCTACAGAAGTGAAATTTGATTACTCCGTCTGATGCTGTGTTATTTGAAGCTATTTCGAGAATTATTATTGTATTGCAAATTCCAATGACAACAACGACTGATTTGGTACGAACTGATATTTAGGGCAACAATAAAGACTTGCCATAAAATTATTTCAAATAAACTATTTCATTTTAAATAACTATTATATATATCATCCATTCAATTGAATTGTAGCTATACTCGTATGTTATTATTATCTTAGCTACGTACATATTTATCTTTAGCCCTAACATAATGCTTGACTTAGACTAGAACAGTTAGTGATTGCTAGATATGTTGCTTGTGTGTGCACATTAAATACCCCATATGTTCTATGAAGCATATTCTTTAACATTTGTGTACTAATGAGGTTTTATTATTAGATAGGGAGAGAGCACCGAGTATCAACTCCTACATATCTCAATACACACGTGACGTGCTAGACATACAGGTACAAACAACGTATCATTGGCAATTAGTCGCATCAATTTAAATTTTACATAATTTATCACGCATTAGCGCAAATCGCGTGATGCGTTTCTTCTGTTATTCACCTAGCTATTATTATTATTCATTGAATTCTGTGTATACTTTCATAACAAGTCATTATTGTACTTTTATGGTTATGTGATATTCGATTTCATGTTTCTCTTCAAGAGTGCATGTCTTATTGTCTTCATTTGTTTACACTGCGGACTGCTCGTAATAATGCGGTTAAAATAATCAATTTTATATACTCAAATAAAGTTTTTTGGGTGGAGTTCGGCGAATTCATACTCGTATTCTGGACCTCGATGTATTTATTTATCGACATGCCTTCAAAGACTAGTTGAAAGAAAACCATATCGTAATATTTTACGTGAAAATGTTTACCTTCATAAGTGTTGCGAAACAACATGTTTAGTCGCAATTCTTACTACTGCTAGCGGCTTTTTGTAATCATACTGTATTATATTTTCTATATTAGAAGTGGAACTATTAGGCCTATTTGTATAGAAATAGTACAGGCTAAGGTTTGGCTACCATACCGTTTTATGGTGAATGATGTAGTCTAGAATAGTACGATTGCCTACAAAGAGTGTTATCAATCTTGTCTGGTACAATTTCAAGTTGTACATCACGAAATATAGACGCGGAAAGTTCTAGTTTTTGGCAGTTTCACTGAATATCACGCTAGATCATTGTCACAGAGGTAGATGGCAGAGAAACTTCAGCAGTCAACTCTGAACGGAGGGTACTACCCCTATTAAATATTAGATTATCATAAACCTTACAATCCATGTTCTAGCATCTACCACTTTATCTTTCACTGGCCGCCGCAGTTAGTCGTGCATGATAGCGCACCCTGATTCGATGCATTCTTGCTTTCGAGTTCTTCCATGTAATCGGGTTAATTATTGTAATGACTTGTATCGAAATGCTCATATAGATTAACATAATCAATTTCCTCCACATTACCGGAATGATTGTAGGTTTTTATGGCGGTTTGTGTTTCAGGATAATTCATGTTATGATTATAAACTTACAAAAAGCTCAGTTTCGGTTTATTAGAAGTGGCTATTGATGATAATTATGAACACATAGCCAAATGTCCTAATATTTTAGTGATATCGTTTTGTCCTATCCTGTCAATAATAGAAAGATTTAATGCGGTCAAGATAATAAACAAACAAAATAAATACGGCCAGCTAAACCCGTTACGTTTGTCGGAAAATGACGAAGACATCAAAATAATAGTTACGCATTTGTCTAAAGAGCTTTAATGTTATTTGCGAATGGGTTCTGGCTCACACTCGCCCCTCAATTGACGATTTGCATACATCCTGTACGCAGTTACTTTAATAGTGCATTAGTTTTACTCGTATATATCGGAACTGTGAATTTGTACTACTCGGAGGCACTTTACTATCTCAGTGTTTATTTTCCATTGACTTAAAGCGTACGACAACTTCCTTGTTATTTAAAGGCTTGTGGGAACTGCTCTTGTTGAGCGTTAATGTCTAGTTTTATTTAGGTATAGAACAGCTTGTGAATATTGAAATATCATGCATACCTACATGTTATATTATATGAATTACTTAATTTGACACAGTGCACATTCACAGACATTTCTCGAGTCTCTGCAATGTGCTTCATAGACACAAGTAACATACATGTTTAAATTTATAAAAGGCAATGCAGCATTTTATAGTCGGTGCCGCCCAGGTTTTGAACCAAGACTCTGGAGTGGGAGACTGAAAGTCGAACCACTAAGCCAGCAATGCTTAATTTCTCTAAACAGCCTAATAAATTCCTCTGTAGCCCATCAACATTCTTTCCGCACGACATTGCTTAACCCAGCAGATAGTTTGCGATATACCATGACGAAGTAGTTCGTACAAATGAAGTTAGTTAAAGCGGCTGCTTCGGCCTTTTGTGCAATTAACATCGTTACCCGCAGCATTTTGCAATTTAAATCGTGCATTATAAATGTATGTCATATCTCAAAACTCCGTTGGAGTTATTTGGTTAGCTAATGGTGCGGGCTTCATTTTTCTCGGAACGTCAAGTTGACGTTACATTTGGCGGGAACGTTCGACACGTACGAACTGCGGACTCGGTTTCTGTCGTTGTTGTGCAATAGGCAACAAATATTCACGAGTCTTCGAATGCAACTGCTAAGTCACGTAAAATGTGTCAATTTTGCACTGTTATCCAATATATGCAGTGCTGTTTGTGACCGTAAATACGTGTACGTATTGGGCAACCGAGTATATTTGCGATGCACGTGAATGCATTGTTGCATTGGAATGAAAAAACGCGCGAACGAAATTTAAGTGTAAATAATTAAAATAAAATAGAAATAGGTGAAGTTCATTATTATTATACTGTAACAAAATCGATTTATCGGTTTCGACGTGAAAACTTGATGGACAGAAAGAAGACTTGAGGTTCAATCGTGGTTTCGTACCTATGTGTGAAGGGTACATACAAAGATATCAACATTATACAACCTTTCTGTGATGTTCAGTGACACCACATTTGAGGCTAACACTAATACACACGTTAATCCTACTTGAGGTTGAACATAAACGTCCATAGAGTGTATTGACCGCTTAACAAAAAATGTCAATGTCAAAAAATATTTTAATAAGAGATTTGCAATAACATACTGTTTACCGAGTAATGAATTTTGTATAACAAACATTCTGCGGGCTCCGTGATACGAGTACAATTGTCCTTGGATATTTTTACTTCGTATGCATCGTCTGCATAAATCAGAACATCAAAGCGCGACTGAAACAGCGATTACAGTGTTTATTTTAATTACAACTGTCTCAGCTATTGCAATTACAGGTATAATCGTATAAGTAATTCATAATTGTATGTCCGAGCAGTGTTATAGAGTTACGTAAGGAGGCGCGTGCGTCGCGCACGACCGCCTTCCCGACCGACGCAATGCTGTGTGCGATGAAATTTCATACATTCTATGCACTTGAGGATATTTATTACCTTTATTTAATTTTGCCGTTTTAACCGTCTTCTGCGACCGTCTTACTGCAGTTTGAAACGACGATGCGGCGATGCTCCTTAAATAGGCGAGTAGTTGATAATAGACAATCATTTATTAGAAAACCGTTGCTTTTTTTTTGCTTTGGCTTTAGGCGGCTGACCGAGAACAGGGTGTATCTATGTATATCTAATGACACATTAGCGGAGGCCTGTATCTAGCAGTGAACTTGATATTGCTTGTTAATGGTGTGAATTGTTAACGAGGGTAGGTATTTTAATAAGTATGGCCTCGGTTATTATTTATTCAACCCTTATGTTTTTGTCAATACCCAATCTATTTTATGAGTTTAAGGATATGAGCGAAAAACGCTTAAAAATTAAAGGTACATAATGTTTCATTCAATGCGAAGAAGAACACGCGTTTGTCTGACGTGTGTAAATCTTAAAATATTAATATGTAAATGGCCCGCAACTACCTCAGTATAATGAGGAAGTGCATTTTTGTTCTATTGTAGATAATATCAGCGAGGGGAGACACAAAAACAACTACGATCATGTAGTAGGTACAGCTCAGAGTAGTATAGAGTTTTGTATAGTATTTAGTTTGAGCATCTCTATCATTTCCAAGAAAGTCATTTTTAATTTTTTAAAACATATGTTAGAACGCATAACATTCCCAAGTGTCTATAAATGTACCAAATCGTAGTTGGTACCAACTTAAAATGAGCCAGGTTAATATTTTAAATTTTGTCAATATACTAGCTAGCTATTTAACCAGTCAATGTTAAAATAGAACAGAATTTTTTTGTAACGCTTTAACACTGCACACGAAGCTACTTGAGGAGAGAAGGAAAGGCAAAATTTTAATAGACATTATGAAGATGACGGGGCTTTGCACGATGTTACGTCTGTGTGCGAACCGAAGAATTATTTATAAGTATGTACATAAGTGGCTTCCTTAATTGAGTCCTGATAGCTACGCATGGGAATACAAGAGATTCCTATTCACACTGTCCATTGTTCTAAAGCCTCGTGCATTCATGTATGACTAATTAACAAATGATTAATATTCCATTAATTATTTGATGCAACAGCTCGATTCGTTCCCAATGCGTCGTCTCACGCAATCCTTTATTCGATAAATGGCAGTGACTTCTGCTAGCCTGATGCCTCGACTGTGATGTCTTTATGTGTATGTAATAAGGAATACATACTTATAACGAATAAAACACTATGAATTAGGATAACAGTACATGATAATGCAGCTGAAAGTGCAATACGGGAAATATTTTCCCGTTTTTGCAACATTTGTCATTGCTACTCCACTCCTATTGGTTATAACGTGATATTATATAGCCTATAGCCTCCCTCAATAAATGGACTGTTCAACACAAAAATAATCTTTCAATTGGAACCAGTAGTTCCTGAGATTAGCGCGCTCAACCAAACAAACTCTTCAGCTTTATAATATTAGTATAGATTAGTTTTGTGTGTTACTATGGTGCGTGCGGTATAAACGGGCGAGGTTCAATTACATAACATTACTTACATTAGATAAATGCAAATTCGGTATTCAAGGGCGTGTCGCTTCCCATGAACGGTTGCGTCACACACTTCCGCTCCAATGGACTTCCGGTCATAGAATGTTCGATAGTTGATAGACGCCGCCCGTATTGATATTTCGTTTTTAAATACATAGATCCAATTCCGGTCAATGGGTTTCGGTAAAATGTTATAGTAGGTATTATATAGAATTGAATTATTTGTTTGTGGAATATAAATAGTTTTATAAGGACAGGGCTGACCGCACATGGCGCTAGATAGATTGAAAAACATTGGCAATCAGGGCTGTTAACACTCGTATGGCTGTCAGACATGTCAAGTCAAACGTAGCTTTGACTCAAAGCCTTTGAGTAATCAATGTTTTCCGCTGTTTTAAGCTCTTTAAGTATTAGTAGAAATAATATTTATACGCTTACATTGCTCATCACACACGACTCGCTCGAGTTCGGTGAGGCTAGGTTAAGAGAAAATCTGAGAACCAGGCAGCTATCTCAGGTTATGATCACGAGATCAAGTGAAATCCATACAAAACCTAGCCGCTTCTGGGCGCTACCTGCGCGGCGCATTGTATTATGTTCTCATACGGAGAAAGCTCCGTGTTCTCAGGAAATATATGTATTGTTAGGCGCTGTTCATAGGCATGACAAATTGTAGCTATTGAATCGTATTTTACATTAAATAATCTGCAGACATAAGCCACGTCCACATAAACCAGTTGCTACTTTAGTTATAATAAAGCTATTTAAAATTTACAGCGTTGCATATTCTCGTAAATGTATGTAGATGTTTAAATCACCTTTCCTTCCACCGCAAAGTTTATTGACCCCATTTTATAATGTCAATAGCAATAATATAAACAAGCGTCTAACATTCGTTTCCTACCACTAGAACTACACGTGACAAGCGAGTGTTGTATGTGGAAAGGAGCCAAAAGCGCACAATCACACACATTCAACACACATACTTCACTCCGTCATAAATATGTCTCCAAAGATGACTACAATGTCGACCGTACCTCAAACCAACTCAGCACCGTACGGGCATGCCAATGTCATGCTTCAGAGAGATTAAACAAACATACATAAAATAATAATAAGTATTACTTACTATAAATTAATTGAAAATAAAATATGCTACGCAAATTCGATATACATATCCCATAGGGGTTCCTAGAAATGCGTGATCAAACTTGATAGTCACACGATTGTTAGTTGTTAGCTACATTTATTAAAAAACTTTTTTATCCCTCTTATTCTTATTGATTCATTCTCTAGAATGTTAAAAAAAGAAGAAAACAATTTATCTTTGTTCGTTTTTCTCGTGCATTTCGAGTAACTCTTTATAACAATTGTCAGCAAAACACGATTGTCACACGATTGAGAAGCGGAGAGATTGAGGTGTGATGAGATTGCCGAAGACCTAAATAATTAATGTACCCGGATCGTGGTTAATTGAATGTAATTATTGTAATGAAAACAGTGCGTTCATTGCGCATGCGCCGTACGCCTCCTGCCATCCGACTAGAATTACATTTTAGATCGGAATACATGACCTTCGCGATTCGATAGGGACAATTAGGGTTTGATTGATGAGACCGGTGAGAGGGAATATTCTCGAATTTCTTTCATTTCACAAGTTAGTATTTTAAGTACATCATCGGTCCTATAAATATTTGTGTCATATCTCAAACATCTTCTTAAACTACCTAAATATTGATTATATTCAATCAACAAGTCCACTATTATTATTATATTGTATATCTATAGTTATATGTAATAAATAAATAAATAAAAAAAAAAAAAAAACTTATTAAGTTAGATGTTATATAAGTAGTACACACTGAATACACTTGTTAACAGTAAGTACATAAAAATGCATGGGTAATATTGGTTAATATTAATATCACTTCGTCAGAATAGATTTGCGAGCGTTGGTGTTGGTGTGACCGCAGCTTCACTTCTCGTCATATGTGGTGATAGAAATTGTGTCGTCCAGCCCTCGTGCTCATTTGTAAAACAGAAAACCGCTGTCTGCGAAATCTCGTAACGCACGCACTGTTCGAGTGTTCGCAGCCGTTTGCCCTTTTCTAGAAAATTACCTCCGGTTTTAATTGGGATACTTTGAAAAGAAAATACGGACGATCGGGCGTAGGTATGCTTTCTATGCATGTGTTAAGCGGAAATGTTAGCAGTTAAGAGACCTGAAGTCGTGAAGTACAATGAACTTACTTTTATCTACGTTTTATTTAAAGACTTGAGATTTTATAGCTGGTGCTGACTGGGTCCACTGAATCACAGAAAACTCGTGAAAGGGTACATCTTATATATATAAAAGAAAGTCGGGTTTGTTACAACACTTATAACTCGCGATATGCTTTACCAATTTTCATGATTTTTGATTCGTTGGATTGCTCTCCGCCCCGAATAGCAGAATACATATTAAAAACAATGAATAAGCTACTGTCTGTATTTTTTTTAATCAATTAAAAAGGTTGAAAAGTGCAAATTATTATTATTATTATTTTCTCTCCGCCCCGAATAGCAGAATAAATCTTAAAAACAATGAAAAATCGACAAATACATAATTATGATAGATGAATCA
>DWGJ01001544.1:0-19364 GCA_018246895.1 Aspitha aspitha aspitha
TAGTGTGTGTAATGTTTTATTTATTGATTTAATGTACTTTATAAGCATTATTATTGAAAAATATTAGCGTTCTGCTCCTCTCCTACACATAAACTATAAGTGTGCCAAATTTCATACTCTCCGTGCGCGCAATTTTCTTAAAAAGGGGTCCAAAGTTTTCGCTTCACGTAGTAATACATATATAGATTTGTGTATCATACTTGATCAAAATAGGCTTAACAGTTGACTGCAGACTTTCTTACTTCAAATGATTTTCAAATGATGGAGTTATTTCAAAGGATTATCGGCGAGGTGAAACTGTGAAAACGCAACAGTCAGACAGACGCAGTTGCTTTTGCATCTATATTTAGTACTCCCTAACTAGATATACCTGTTTCTTTATAAGTCAGTAATCTTTTAAGCAGTTGAATAAAATGTTTGTGCCACGATCTCGTAATCGCTAATGGTTTTGCCAATACGGTCGACGAGATACGCGTGAGTTGGTAAATAAACAGATTAAATTCGTAAAATAAAATCCTGTCAAATCCCAGTAGGTAAATACAGAATATGCGAAATATTGAACTAGGAAAAATGTTTAAAGCATTTTAGCGTTGGCACTTAGCACGATGTAGAATATTTGTTCTGGTTAAAAAAATATTCCTCGTGATTCCTCGGGTTTCTGCGACAAAGCTAGATAAATGAGTTAGTCCGTGACGTAGATCACGTAGGTGACATATCATATTTATTGTGTTATGCCGGCATCAGAGATGTGAGAATACATACGAGTAGTATATGTGAACACTCCAGGCATTATGTATTACATATAATCGTAAACAAGTACAGGCTGCAAGAGGGATGCAGACTGGGCTAACCTAACGCTGGAGCGATCGAAATTTTAGTGGTAAATAGGCAAAGTAATGTAATAAAAGGAAACCAAATCTTGTATTCATTTTACGGCATCAGCAATTATACTAACTCGTTACTCTACTCTAATGAAGCTTATTTCGGTTATCCTAAGTATTAAAGTGAATTCAATGAGAAAACAATGTCCAAAACAAATGTAGGCTACTTAAAATTCCACCTACTATTTCCCGCTTAACCAGTGATGTTAAGTTAATTGTTAATATAAAGTAAATTAGATGCGATTCGAGAAGACTTCCTTGCTGTTACTTGTCTTTCATGCCACACAAGTCCAAGCTATGCATGCAATTTATAGCGTAGATCTTACGTGCTATGTGCGAGGTTGCTTTAACTGACCAATTTAATTTAATTTAATATTTCTAATGACTTAGTGTTGTGGTAATAAGGTTCAAGTTTCTTTGCCACTTTTTGCTTTTGAAGGAAACACGTCCGTACTGTATAATGCTTTATTCCTCACTGACATTGACTGACCGTTACAACGTAATTGACACAAACATACCGCCCACCAAAAGGGCTATAGCCCTTTTACAGCTAATTGTATGAAATAAGATAAATTGGATTACAACATGCAGGTATGTATCAAATATATCATGCATAATTTACTATTTTATCGCTATCAATAAAATGTAATTTTCAATTAACAATTCAATCCATTATTACTCCAATTATATAATACATATAAGAAAAATTATAATAAATTTAGGTTTCGCAGGTATCAATAGGCATGGAACATAATTTAGCAATAGAACGTTGTACTATATTATTTCCACTCTTAACACTATACACCCTAGTGATTCCATCAGGACCGGGGTGTTTGTCTACTATCCGCCCCAAATGCCATTTCCCCGGAGGTAGCCCTTCGGTTCTTATAAGAACTATTTGGCCGATTGCAAATTCATCTTGTTTTCTTAACCATTTAGGTCTTTGTTGTAGTCTGGTCAGATATTCTTGTTGCCATCTTTTCCAGAAGTCGGAGAGTAATTTTTGGGTGAATTGCCAACGAGATAGATTGCTCATGGATATGTCTTTCAGGCTCGGTGATGGGATAGTAACAGGTGCTTCTCCAATAAGAAAATGCCCAGGTGTAAGTACATTCCTATTGTTAAGATCATTATTGTCTTCTCGACATAAAGGGCGCGAATTTAGACAAGCTTCAACTTGACATAACAATGTGGTCATTTCCTCATAGGTTAAATGGGTATTGAGAATCCGTTTGAGGTGAAATTTCATTGATTTTACGCCTGCTTCCCAAAGACCTCCCATACTGGGGCTATATACAGGGATAAAATGCCACTGAGTGCCATCAGCTGTCAGAAGATCAGATATTTCGTCACCAAACTCACACTTCGCTTGACGAAAAGCATCAGCTAATTCTTTATTAGCTCCAATAAAATTGCGGCCTTGGTCACTCCACAGGTCACTACATCTACCACGTCTTGCCACGAACCGCCGAAACGCTCCTATGAAAGCCTCCGACGTTAAATTGCCCACAAGCTCTAGATGAACGGCTTTGGTAGACATGCACACAAATATCGCGATGTATGACTTATTCGTTCTAGCTCCTCGACCTCTGGACATTAAGACATCGTAAGGACCCGCGAAGTCTACTCCGCTATGTAGAAAAGGTCGTGCTGGAGTGACTCTCACCGCAGGCAATTGACCCATCATCTGTGTTCGAGTCCTTGCATTTATTCTAGCACACACGATGCATTTATGTATATAGGCCTTTATTAAATTTTTAACTTTAAAAATCCAATATTTAGACCGCAGGTAATTTAACATGAGCTCAACTCCACCATGCAAAGTCCTTTTATGAGCTTCAGCAATCAACAACGAGGTAAGTGGACTCTTATCATCTAGTATTATAGGGTGCTTTCTATTATGATCTAAAAGGGCATCTTTTATTCGTCCGCCCACCCTGATAATATTATGTAAATCTAAATACGGATTTAGCCTTTTTAATGGACTTCTATTCTTAATATTACTATTATTTTTCAGGTCTTTAATTTCTTCCTTAAATATTTCTTCTTGAGTTATTCTTATGCATGCTTGTAGTGATTGTTCTAATTCATCCGTGGTAAGTACTGATTGTAAAACTTCTTTATTTATTTTTTTGTAGTTTAGAAATCTTTTTGCGAAAGTAATAGATCTTAACAGTTCAGGTAAACTGTCAAACATTAGGAATCGTTTAGACGTGGAAGGATGTTCATTTCTAATATTCAGGTAAGTGTTGACTATTTTTATTCTTTCTAATTCTATATTTTCGTTCCTTAACCTTTCCATTATAATATGTTTTTGTTTCAGGTGATCGGGTCCATGCCACCAGAGGGAGCAATTCTTCAAGTCGCATGCCAACATTCCACGCGAAGCAACGTCTGCAGGATTATTTTGCGATTGTATGTGGTACCATTTATTTCCAGCGTTGTCTAGTATCGTGATCACTCTATTTCTTACGAATGTTTGCCATCTATTGGGATCTCCTTGCAGCCACGATAACACAATCGTTGAATCAGTCCAACAAAATATTTGACTCATAGGAATCCGTAATGCCTCACTGATTTGTTTCAATAGCTTTGAGAGTAGGACTGCTCCACAGAGCTCTAATCGTGGGAGTGATAAAGCCTTGATAGGAGCCACCTTCGTCCTCGCAGCAATAATACACGTCTGATATTTACTATCCCCTGTTTCAACTCTTAGGTAAGCCACAGCTCCATAGGCCTTAACGGATGCGTCGCAATAACCATGTATAGTCACGTTTTTCATTGTTTTTTGTGTAGTATAAAGCCATCTATTTATTCTTATGTGCTTTATATGATCTAAACTGTCTCTTATTTGTAGCCATTCATTTCTAGTAACAGGGTCAAGTTCTTCATCCCAATTGACACCTTGAAGCCATAATTTCTGAATTAATATCTTCGCAGATACCAGTGTCGGAGCCAACCAACCAAGAGGATCAAAAAGTGTTTGAACTTCAGCTAATATCTTCCTTTTTGTAATAACATTCGACAAAGCTGGTAACTTTAAATTATACTCTAACATGTCATCGCCCATGTTCCACGATAAACCAAGTGTTTTAATCAAGCCGTGCAATTTAATATCGAAACTGACATGGGAACTAATCTCACTCGAATGAAATTGCTGCAGGAATTCTGCATTATTCGAAGCCCATTTCTGTAGAATGAAACCTCCTCTTTTTAGAATGGTGCTCACCTCCTTCGCAATTTTGAGAGCTTCTTCTATCGTGTCGTGTCCTGACATAAGGTCATCCATATAGAAGTCCTGTTTAATAATCTCCTTCGCTTTAGGATGCTCCTTTCCTTCATCTTCAGCTAATTGGTGAAGAGTTCTAACAGCTAGAAATGGTGCACATGCAGTACCAAAGGTGACACGTAACAGGCGATATTCCTTTACTGGATCTTGGGTATTGCTTCGCCATAGAATACGTTGGTAATCCGAATCTTGCTTAGCAATTAGTATTTGACGATACATTTTTTGAATGTCGGATACGAATGCTATTTTTTTTAAACGCCATCTCATTACTAATGATCTCAAATCTTCTTGGATTTGTGGTCCAATTAGAAACTCGTCATTGAGTGCTATATTATTTGTACCTTTATATGAAGCATCAAATACTGGTCTGACTTGAGTAGTTTCACTGTCATATTTAAATACGGGATGATGTGGTAAATATACACTTGGATTGACCTTTTCAATTTCAGGTACTTCTTCAATGTGATTCATTACAAAATATTCATTTATTGCTTCTGTGTACTTCGTTTTTAAATATTCATTGTTTTTAAAACGTCTCTCTAAATGAATTAATCTTCTGAACGCTCCTTCTCTTGTGTTTCCCTCTACTGATTTAGGTGCATCCGTTCTGAATGGTAGTTTGACTGAATATCGTCCCTCTTCATTTCTAGTATGCGTTTCCTTGTATATCGTTTCAGCGGTTTCTTCTTCTTTAGTGTATTTCTTCTTGGTATCTGAATCTACTTCCCATAAAGTTTTTAACATGTCATCGACTTTAAATTGATGGTGCATGACCAGTATTCGTTCTTGAGAATCTTCTGCCTGTATATTTCCAAATAGGATCCAACCGAGGCTTGTTTGTTGGGCACACGGGGCCTCTGGTGGACCTTTGATGATACCAGCCTTCAAGATTTGGGCATAAACTTCAACACCTAATAACATGTCTATTCGCCCTGGTGTATTAAAACTCGGGTCGGCCAGGGCGAGTCCTCGTAAGTGCGGCCAGCAACGTATCGCGCTTGGGACTGTTTTTTGTGGCAATTTGGATGTGAGTCCCGTAGGCATTATGTACGCACTTATACTGAGTTCAAATTTCTCGTCATATCTCGATTGTAGCTCTACATGTACCACTTGATTAACTTCAGTAGTTGAATTTCCGACACCAGTTATTGTTCCTCTTGTTTGTTGTCTCTTGACCTTCAATAGCTGTGCAGCTCGTTCACTAATAAAGTTAGCTTGCGAACCCTGATCCACTAAAGCACGCAAAACGGTTGTTCTAGGCCCTTTCACTATTACCAATGCTGTAGCAAGCAATGCTGTGGACC
Organism: Aspitha aspitha aspitha; assembly: GCA_018246895.1. Taxonomy (NCBI): domain Eukaryota; kingdom Metazoa; phylum Arthropoda; class Insecta; order Lepidoptera; family Hesperiidae; genus Aspitha; species Aspitha aspitha. Next base: position 5,475 of record DWGJ01001544.1, read on the forward strand.
TTTGTGACGCGAAATGTGTAGATATTGCAATCTCAGATGTGTCGTTCTCTTGTGAGTGGGGTTCTTCTTCCATTTGACTGTGATGTGATGCCGTATTATCTTGTGACTCATCGCTGCTCGATTGGTGTAATAAAGTGTGATGACGGCGACGGCATATTCGACAGGACATGGGTATACGACATCTCATGACTGTATGTCCTGCCATCATGCAATTGTAACATAGCCTATTTTTCTTAACAAACTCAGTTCTTTCTAGGGGTTGCAGTTTACAAAATTCTTCACAGTGACATAAGGTATGATCCTCTTCGCAAATAATACATGTCTTCGTGGGATATGAAACATTTTTACTGCCTGATGTGGTTGCATGGAAAGACTTCGCTTTTATAATCGACCTCTCTTTAATAGCGACAGGACTCACCATCTCAAGTGTACGGAATTTAGTTTCGAGAAATGTCTTCAACTCGGCCCAGGTCGGTAAACTGTTAGAGTCACCTTTATATGAATATTCTTCCCAGCTTCTATGTGTCTCGGTGTCTAATTTTTGTACTATTAAATAAATAATGATCTGATCCCAGGAGTAGGTAGGTATTTCTTCATTATTCAGGTTATTCAAGCATTGCGTGGTGGTATCCAACAGATTTTTCAATTGACTAGCCGATGGAGAGGTAATTTTCTTTTGATTAAATAACTTCTGTAGCAATGAATTAACAATTAGTCTTTTATTCCCATATCTTTGTTGCAGTATGTCAAATGCTTGTGTGTAATTTGATTCTACGATATTGACGTGTTTCAGGAGCGCTTCGGGTTCACCGGCGACGCTCGACTTCAGGTAATGTAATTTTTCGACTTTACTCAACGACGTATTGTTGTGAACCAGCGATGTAAACAAATCACGGAATGTAGGCCAGTCATCGTAGCACCCGGTGAATGTAGGTAATTCGATTCGAGGTAATTTTACGGAAGGTTCTAGTACTTGCGTCTGTTGACCACTACTTGTAGGCACGTATGTCGTTGTCGATAACATGTCCTTCAAATCACCCACTATACACGTATATAAGTCTTCCACAATAAAATAATCTTCGTTCAGAAAATACGGAATTTCATTACGTGTACATTTCGGTGTACATTTCACTAAGTCTTGATGTGTAGTTTTAAACGTTTGCCAGTACCCTTCTATACAACTCAGCCTCGATTCTATATATCCGCGCGTCAGTCTTTGTTTTGGACATTTCTTTAAATTGGTTTGTGTTTTTTGTAGCAAATTATATGTATCTTCTAATGTATTAATTAATTGTTGTTGTTCACTAGTCAGTTTGAGACTCATTGTAACAATCCGTTATTTTCACTTCACACTTAATCCAATTACAAAACAATTAAAGAAAGTTTCACTCGATACGAAGTATTTAATGCGTAATAATTCTTGCACTTCTTACACTTGTTTACGACATTAACTCCATACAAAAAAAAGGGTCGCGCGCTCGGTCGCTCAGGTAGTCGGCCTATTGTTCTCGCTGGCTCTTCGCTTATCTATTTCTATGAATGCAGATCCGGCTCGAAGGACCATATGTTGTGGTAATAAGGTTCACGTTTGTTTGCCAATTTTTGCCTTTGAAGGAAACACGTCCGTACTGTATAATGCTTTATTCCTCACTGACATTGACTGACCGTTACAGCGTAATTGACACAAACAAGTATGTATTTCTAGTTATTAGCTACTCGATAAACAATTGTGTTTTCGTATTAAAATTGAAACGATAATACTCTAGTTCCATATATTAATCAGCGTCCAGTATATTATTGAATTATTATTAGTTCCGCGTAATGTCCCAAGAGGAGTCAGATCGTAGACTCGCATGTACAAATAGATGGAAAGTCCGAAGTACTTGGCTCGCATTCACAACTAGTCTTCCTATACTGAGCCCCCATAGTACGTTCAGTACGTTGGTCCCACGGGATGTGCGAGTAGTAGAGATAAAATAAGACCATTGTTGATGTGTGTGTAAACGTTCACACCGAATTGCGTCAATCGTTTCAACTGCGCTCTTTATTCCCCCGTCCATACTGTCAGTCCCTCTGCGCGTTTCAATGTGTGAGTGCGCTATATTTATTTCTCGGATGTGTCACATGCACATATGCTAGCTATGTGTGAGTTGCCAATGAAGTCTATTCAATTTGTCACTTGTTCTCAAACCGTACAAGTTTTCTACGTCAAAAATAATTTAAAAATTCGTTTAATGTGCAGTGACAGGGCTCACGAAATTTACTGATACCATTCACAGAAGCCTTGAAATTAATGACTAATTTACGCAGTGTTAAGATTTGTTTGTGTTTGTAATTAATTGCGTTAATTTGGCTCGCGCTCGTTTGTTCGCTTGGGCTTTGGTTTCTTAATGCCCACTTATGAAACGATAACAGTCGTGATCGAACCTTCGTCTCGAAAAGGAGTAAAAGTTACGCTGGTTACGCGCATGTTAATTTTGAATACGGCAGTGAAGTTTGAGAAACATAGGCGGTGGCTATATTAAAATTAATATCCTCGCTGCCCCAGTAGCGCCCAGGGCGTCGGGAGTGAAGTCCACAGTGTTGTGTATTTTGTTGCGATGATTTTAATCACATGCAACTTTTTAAATAAGGTCACTCCGCGATCTTTACTGACATTGTTAATTAACTGCGTGTGTGTTAGATAATGTTACTGGCGAACGATATTAAAGTTTTTAGCGGTAGTGTGAAGTTTAAATAGCGAACATTTCTTTTGCGAGTTCTTAAAGAGTGATGTATGAGGAGATTTATTTAAGACGTCGGTATAAACGGTTACTATTGAAAATGGGTGTGACAGAATTTGATTGGGACTCCTGTAATGGATATTACTCAGTAAGTTACATATTTATATGGTTATCATTTTAACTTTACTTGATACATAGTTTTTAAATTCGTATGTAATGTACAGTATTATATGATATTACGTTTATCTTTTTAAGATTATTTACTTTCCCGTTGTGATAAGTGTTAGTTTGAATGAATTGGTCAAGATTTTTATAATTTAGTCAATGCACCTGCTTTGTCGGCTTCACTATGTATTAAGATGTATCTACTACCCTCATAATGAAAGTTAGAAATGTTTGCCGTCAGTCACAGAGAATACGTAAAAATTGCATTAAGAATAAAATGGAACATAATGATGTTTGATTTGTGACCTCATATGTAGCAGGAAGGGTATTAAATTGATGATAACGCTCGCTTTACAGCGTGTGTCATGGACTCGGTTGGAGTGTAGGCAATCATATCGTCTAGAAACACTGACACATTCAATGGAAAATGTTAAAACAGTATATTTCCCTTTTTAATAAATATGCAAGTTAAAGATTTTTAAATTACCTTATGGGAGTGTTCCGTATAACATTTTTAAAGTTTCGACTACATAATTGAGTTCCAAATTTAACGATGCTGAGAATAATTCGTGCTCCGTGCATGTGTTTATATTCTAACTAACGCTCACAACGGTTTCGAAATGTTCCGGCAACCATTACAACCGCAAGCGCACATGCTGTTAGCTACACATGCAACGTTCCAATTTTAAATATCACCGAAACATTCTAAAGACAAACGCTGCTCCTGTAATCAGTGAATTGTTTGTTTACTTGTTATCAATGTACCTCCATGTAAAAGTAATGAGCTATCATCGTTACCATTTACTTCTAATTAAGTAATTGTATTTACATTCGTTTAGGGCGAAGAATCCGTCGGTTCGATCAACACTATGTCGATATGCAAATCGGAGTTGTTGTTCTCTCCGGTGAAGGAGGGTGCGCATGGTGTTCACTTCAGTGTGGACAGTTTAGATTGCGAGTTGCCTACGGAGCAGGACCTCATATTGACCTGCCAAGCCAATAAAGACAACTACACCATCGCCTTCGAGGGCAGCCTCACCATTTACTCCGAGGACAGTGAGTGCGCTGAACCTACCGTCAATCAAAAACATGGTAATTCACTAACCAACATTAATGATAATGATAAGCTTCCCTGTAGAATTATTAACGCTCGGATGATATAATGTTTGCCAATTATAAAGGTGAAGTGAATCATACTGTGTCTATATACGATAAGCACACGACTAATACTGTAATCGGTTTTTCAGACAAACTGGGTAAGGATAATTTAGTAGCATTAGATAGTGATGAAAGAACGCGCAGGAATTTAGAATTACTAGAGCGATGTAAGAAATTAACAAATAAGCTAACGACCTCAATGGCTAGAAGTGATTTAGGATTAACTACGTGGAGTAAGCTTAAGAAACAAAGTAGCGAAACACCTTTAAGAAGGTATTTATCATTATCTATTACAATATCACTTAAATTGAAATATTCAAATGCTAACAATGATATAAAGATACCTAATTGCTACTATCGATTTTAGGCACCCATCCGGTAATAACAATGAAGACTCAAACGAATCGACTGATGTTACAACTGAAATGAATAGTTCTGTAATTAAAAGCCAAAGTTTGCCTAACTTATACCGAAGAAAACTCATCAGTAGTTCAATAAATTCAGCAGCGCTTAGTAATTCAACGGTTCGTATTAAAACTGTATGAAAAACTTTTTTTTAATCGATTATAATATTGTTACTTAATTACAAAACTTTTTATTTTTAGGTTGACTCTTTCACCGCGAATCATAAGCTTACAGGCAATTCGACGTGCATGAAAGTGTACGATGTCTCTCAAAATAGATCAACTCATGGAAGTCAGCATTCTGAACCTATGAGTACTTCTTCTACTGAAAATCAAACATCATCAGAAAAAAGTCAACCGAAGCAATCATTTAATTTGGTAAAGTTGTTTATGAAACAGAAAAGCATAAGTAATGATGGAATTGTCGGTATGGATCAGTTGGACAGATCAGAGTGTTGGCCTTCGAGTTCAGGGGGTGAAAGTGGCGAATCTATGGGAGAGCAAAAACTGGGAGATTCAAAATCTATTTCAACTGATAGACCTCAAGCCGAGTTGCCATGCGACACTGATGATAACGTATCAATGGTTTACGATGAGGTCCGATCTGTTAACCCGTTCAATAGAGTATACGATGAAGTAATCGAAGAAGAAGAGAACCTCGACGGTGCCAAATTAAGTGGTAGTGAATCAAATTTGTACGCTGTCGTTAACAAACCACACATTAAGAGGTCTAACATAAGTAATAGCCCATGTAAAACAAGGAGTAGAAAATCGTGTTCTTCACAGTCATCAGCTACAAGTGTTAGCATTTCAAGTTGTTCTGAATCTGACGGTACACAGATTACAAGAATGAATAAGGTACTGCTGAGAGATTCATGTGATCATAAATCTACATCAACGCATCTAGAGGCTTTTACATTGGATAAGAGTATGCAAACATCAACCATCCATTCCTCAGCAATTTCCCACGAAAGAGAACTGCTTAAAATAGTGGAACCATCTTTCTTAGAAAAATTGAAAGAGGGGGACTGTGAAAAACCTGTGTTTGTTCTTTATCCAAACTATACATTACCGGACATTAGTTTCTTAAACGGTAGACCAAATATTTACTTAAGCCCATTGAAAGTAAACATTTCCCCAAAACCTAATGAAAGTAAGAAGACACGAATGCAAGTTAAAGGTAAACGGCCTTTCTCGTGCAATGATGTAGAGATTTTAAAGAAAAAAGGCTTAGGTCACATAAAAGATTGGGATTCGCTTAACTTTTTACTGCCTGTGGAATGTAAGCAATTGTTATCAGAATTACCGGAGCTGGCACAAATAAAGGAAAAAGAAGGTATATCCAAATGTAGCGATAAATACTGCAATTCGTCACCGTCGTGTAAATCAAAGAACAGGCCAACGAGTTGCGACTGTAACAATTTGGTCGGCAACAACACAGCTGTATCTTCCAGTTCAAGTACGGCCACTCAACCTTCATCAGGCTACCGAGGTTCCTCTACAATGTTAACAGATTCATCTGCGCAGAACAGCCCTGCTCCTGCTGGGAACTTTAATCCGTTATTTGTGTATCGTTACGATAGTGCTACGAGCTCAGAGGCTAGTTGTGTTAATAATGATGGGCAGAGAATTATTCCTTCTATACCGAAGCGATCTTTATCATTGGCCGATCAAAATCGAATGGTTAAACAAGGAGATTTAGCACCCCCGAGGCCTCCACTACCAAAGAGTATATTACGTAAATCCATGGATAAAACTCGCAAATCAACTAGTCATACAAAACGGTACAGCATGTTTGAAATGGATGAATTAATACAAGATCCCATAGTATGTGCTACGGCTGCTGTAGAACATAAAACTAAGAGGAGGTCGTTACAAGAACCTTATTATCTACAAAACCAAAATCTCGATTACAGAAAGAATAATGATCTAGCTGCCAAAAGGCTATCTCAACAATTCTTAGACGCTGCCGAAAAAGATGCTGATTACAATGAATATTACCAAGATGAAGGTGTCGGCACAGAAAGCAGTCTGGAATCAGGAAAATCAAATGAAATAAAATTCCATAGACCCCACACACCACCGTTACCGAAACCAAGGACTAAAAAAATGGAATATATTGATTTTCCGCCACCAGGAGCTCTTATTAGTAGCGCTGATTTGCAACAATTGGAAGAATTCTTGAAACAAAGCGGCTTCAACTGCCAAAATATGGACGAGTGGGATCAAAATCAAGTTCAAAAGGTAAGAAGTCAGGTTACGAAGTTTCTTCAAATGAAACGTTCTCAAGAAGAGAATCAAAGGTCTACAGATTCTAGCGCTAGTAGTTGTAATAGCAAGAAATCTGTGAGTTTTGCGCAAAAATCAGAAGGTAAAACGGAGGGTCAAGTGTCTCAAATAAAGGCTATAGAAGAGCTTAAGGTAGTCAATCTTGCAACTCCACCTAATTCACCTAACATTTCTGCGGTGATCGCTCAAAGACATTATCAGGTAAAAGTATCTCTTTTCGTCTGCATTCCCCCTCGCATCACATTGCCCGTTGATTTCTGTGAGTATCTTTAGTTTCCGTTTTATTTCTGTTTTATTTCTTGCATCAAACGTTCCTTTACACCTCCAACCTAAGCTTATCGTAAGTGTATGTTTTCACGGCGCTGTTTTTTCGTAGCACATGTTTGTCCTACGTCAGTTATTTTTATTTTCTCATTCGCCATTTTTCATTACATGCGTTGCTTCGTATTCGTTACATTTCTATAATCATCGATCACTATTAACTCTTATAATTTTAGGCGAAAAACTTAGCAGAGATACCCATTTGTGAAGAAGGTGAAGTAAGTCCAGATGAATTCGGAACCCCCACGCTACACGAAGGACGAGTAAAATATGATTTGATTGATGTATCGCAGAAAAGAGGTTTGTACTTATATAGCTAAATAAATTGGCGTTGAACTTGACTAATGTTAGCAGAACAATGTTAATAATCCTTTATACTTTTAGCTTTAGTCTCAAACGTTACGGATGCTGTGGAAATGTTAATTCAGCACTTCTCGCCTGCCACCGACCAGGCAGAGTTAGCATTCTTGGGTGATTCAAAACAGTCACCAACTTGCGCCAAAATCGCTCTGAATGCTTTATGTCCAGCACTATATGCGATATTTAGAGATGGCCTGAAAGAAAACATCGAGACCTCATTCGGAGCTGTCAATAATTCTGTATGGCAAATGGTAGAAGCAACAGCTAGGCAAGGTATAATATCAAATAACCATAATTATTATTTATCGCTGTGTATAACTTTTTGTATCGATTTTAACACTGCAAGCTGTTACAGGTCCAATAACAAAATCACTCAATGAGCTGGTACTAAGAATTAATAGTGAAGATGCGGTTACTGAGGGGCTGGTTAAGTTTAACGCATTCATTTTGGGTCTTCTAAAGTAAGTAATCTATTTTTAAATGTCGTTATAGAACAAGACTTATTGTATTTACTATTAACGTATGTATTTTTTTTTGTATAGCGCGCAATCCGTCGATGCATGGGTTTCATACGTCAGAACGAGGGAATCAATCTTAGCGAAACATTACGGCCCGGATTCCCTAGTTCTGGCCGGCTGCATCGGGGAGTCGCGGTGTAGAACCCTCTTGGATACGTTACTAGCCAGTCTCGAGCCCTTGAGACTACTGCCCTTCTCTTTGGATCTCATGTTTGAAATGCGTGAACTGCACAGAAGCTTTAAGCGGATCGAGAGCGATATGAGAGCAGCTAGCCGGGTACGTTCACCTTTGAGATATTAAAAACTAACCAACCACTGATCTCGTAATATTATCATATATACCAAATAAGTACTTACGTGTTGTGTCATTTAAGCATTGGTATTATATAATTACGTATCGACTATCAAATCTAAGCAAATCTCGCTTTATTTGCATTTTATTGTTTGTTGCATGTGCTTTGAAACCACATTTCACAGCAAACTCAGACAAATTCGGCGTCAACTTTCGTGCACAGCTTTCATAAAATGCAAATAAAGGAACAGCGCGGCGATCGATATTCGCGTTCGGGCGAAATTGTCAAGGACGGTCGTCTATTTACATTGAACTAACGCTGCATAGCATGTTGCATGATGTTTAAAAGATATTTAATGTATTTAACAGCCCACCTCGATTAACACTCCGCCACTAACACTCAACCAGCGGAACCTCTTGAAGTTGGTCCGCTCGATGCAGTCGAGCGGCCTGTCCAGCGACGATTGCCAGACCAGCGTCATTATGAGACACAAGGAGCCCAAAAATAAAGAGCCGTCGACGCCCGATCTCCTCAACGATTCGGCGAACGTAAAGACCACCGTGGAAAAGAACAGACCGCGCTCGTGCGTCAACCCGACCACGATCGGTTACGACATGTGTCCGAATAACAGCCGAATCGATTTGGAGAACAACAGACGCTGGTCGGGCGTCCAGTTGGGCTCGAAGTTGATGCAAGCGTTCGATCGTCTCGTGTTTGACGACAGTGACGATTACACAGATAGCTTAGAGAACAATAAGCCCTCCGTTAAACCTGCCGGCAATGACTTAAAGGTAAACGCGGGCCCTTGCGCGGATATTGAATGTGCTTCGTAGCGGCTTGCTCATTCATTTTCAGCACTTTCACATCCAATTTTCATTGTCGTTGTCGGCGTACGCTTTATGCTTTTATTTGTTTGTTTCTGTTGGGTCTAGATTGTGTTGTGAGTTTTGAGTCAAATGATTTTTTTTATATGTGTGCACCTTTTTTATTTTTAAAGTCTGTAACAAGTTTCATAGGATTGATTTACGGTTTGAATTGTAGAAGTCAATCGTTTTTTGCTATAGGTATTAATTATTATACGTCACTGTTATGAAAACATGTTAAACCACAAAATAACAACACTTGTGGTTCTTGTACAACGCGATATGCCGTCAGTAATGTAATGACGCATCGCTACCAGCGGCGGTTTACTCAGTCGGAGGTTCCTGTTATGTACAATAACTTCTGGGAAAGTTTCCAACTTTGATGTAATGTATAACCACGGAAAACACAGCCACTAAGTACTAGTCGAGTATCAATAATGTACATGCTAAAGATCGATGTACATATTGTCATTTTTGATGTTTTATTTTGTTAAAAACATGCATGCAATATAATATGGCATGCATAGACGATTAATACAAATATGTATGTCCGCGTTTTAGTTACCATAAAACATTCCGTTTTAATGTTGTCATGGATATATGAAATATGTATAAGAGGTTCTTCATATAAGTTAGTATCAATCTCGGTTACCCTAAGTTACGAGTAACGACCGATGGTATGTTAGTAGTCGCGTGACGTCACAGTTCACCGAAACACGGGTATTAAATTATGTCACTCTGAACATATGTATGTCTTTTACATTTTTCCTCCACAAATTTATATATGTATGCATCAAATAGTTCCATTTCCCAAAACAATCCCTGGATTGATATTAAATTCTAACAACGTTCACCAATTCTGCATCAAGCAGAATAAAAAAATCCATAATGTCAGTTTCTTAATTGTATAATGTAAAAGAACACTGTTAATCCATTCGTAAATTGCGATTTTTTATTGTAATAGAGTAGCAAACGAGCAGGCAGCAGTCTCAAGTGGCTGCTGCCGCCCATGGACAAATGTAACCGACCTCGAACAGAGTTGTAGGGACTATTAGTGTGAATTCAGTTAGTATAAGGTAAAGTTGCGTGATAATAGTAGATAGCTATAGCGTGGTGTACGATTATACTCGTAGCTGGAGTGTAGCGGCGACGAGTGGCGGCCCGGCTCGGCGAGCAGCGCGGCGAGCGGCCACACCGGCACGGGCAGCAACAACTCCGGCGGGAAGTTCCGCCGCCTGCAGCTCAAGTGGGAGCTGCTCAGCAACGCCGAGAGCCCCGATACACCATCAGGTGTGTATTACGGTCTCTCCTAACACTCGCTATTGCTACTAGCATTATTGTTTCATTTTTACTTATCGCTTTCAGATTACAAGGCAAAACTATTAAGCACCTTCGTGGTAGTTAAAATTAAATTTGATGTAGGTACTTATATCCCATTGACAGATGTTAAAGTTATGTATTTACAGTTTATGGGTGTTGTGAGAAAAGCGCGGATTTCATGCCTAGTGGCTTTCTCTACCCAATCAACCCTTATTTGTAATTTTTACATTTTTTATTATTATTTATTTTATTATTTATTTTTTTACATTTACAATTTTTTAATGTAACATTTGCTACATTTAATGTTTCACCTAATAATAATAGCAATTAGCAATGTTTCTTTCTTATATTACAATTGTTGTATTTGACGACGAATTTACTTCATTACGTATTTATAAGTATCTCTAAACAATGGCCGACGTTGCCTAAACCGGCGTCCGCAGCGGGCGACCAACTTCCGTAACCCCTCTCACATAACCATGCACCGCTAACGAAGCCTTGAAACTTAATCGGTATCTGTCATTTAATATTGTTGCAAAAATTACTGCCAACAATTATAAAATCCATGATATATTTAAAAATCAAAGATGTAATTGCATTCATTTTAAAAGAAATTTGAAATAATTCCTAGACATCAATCCGTGTGAATGAAAATGATCTATACGCCAACTTTACGGTGTACTAGTTGATGGCAATCGTGCTGCTAATGTTGCTTGCAGTGAAAGAGGTAGGTATTATAAAGAGGTTGGTTGTGGCAGGAGAGACGTCCCCGGCGACGGCGCGCGGCTCCAAGATCCCCCGGCCGGTGTCGTCGCCCGTGCGGCCGCACGCGCCCGCCCTCACCTCGCCCGCCAAAAACACCCACAGGTACGTACCTACGTACTATGTAGGTATTGACTTGCGTGCTTCCTTACCTGACTCATACTACGTGACGTTCAGCCGGCAAAATACGTACATATATGTGTATAGTTTTGATAAGAATCAAAACGAACTTATGCATAGATTGTGACCGATAAATAGAATTATGTATTTTACCTCATGTACTAGGGTGTCAGTATTACTGGGGGTTTTTGCCTGAATCTTGTTTATTACATCTGTAATTGTGATGCCACACTATTCAGTTCACTACAATTTCATAGATTATTATGTGAAAATGCTCATAGTTTCATTATTAAATAAATTATTTTAAGAAATCATCAGTAGCTAGGAGATATGTACGTCTCTACGTACCGGTACGTAATCGTAATTCTATTACTCGTCCTGTACTAATAAACATTTAAAATGGTTGTATCGAAGTAGTTAAACCATATATCATTTCATAACCGTAAAATAGTTGGAGAATATCAGCATCATGGCAGGCATCGGATTATGGCGGTTCAATTTTGTAACAGCCTATTTATATCACGCAATCTATTATTCTCGTATATTGCTTTTGAACGAATATTTCAAAATGTTTCGATAGCAATGATTTATGTATATTGGTGAGCAGTTTAAAAGTTAATTTGTTAGTGTATATATTTTTCTTTATTACTAAATAATCGTAGTTGATTATACCATATAATGTACATATATAAATTAATCAAAATGCCAATTTTCATTTAATTAGTGAAACTTGATTTTAATACGTTCACGGTAATTAATGATTTTTGGCGTTGTCTTTATAAATGTGATATTTTTTTTTGTAGGGGCATCCCCGTACCTGTACGGAAGGGTAATTCTCCGACGTCCGCCACAGCGTCTAATCGTGCGACCACGGCAAGATCTACGGCAACTAATAAGAAACCACCACAACCCGCTAACCGGTAATTATTTAACTGTGTTATTTATATAATACGAATTAATATTATTATATGTGTATATGGAGCCTTATAATAAGTACAAAATTTTGTGAGGTTGAAATTTGCGTCCAGGATGTCGATCGCAGAGTTATGAAATATTAAGAAAAGAAAGAATTTGTAATCAATTTCAACACACAAAATCTCGGGTTAATATAAATCTATCTAATGCTTTATTTCTTTATGGTGAGGGTATTTTCAATTTGGAACAATTTCATTGGGTTATGGGTAATATGTATATCTCTCTTCTAATTTCACTTTTATGCTACTGGGGGTTTTTTATGGGTTTACAATGTATTACATATTTGCCTATACAAAATATATGCACGCATATCTCCAGAGCGGTACCCGAGACGTCGGCGAGGAAACAAGCGCCGGAAAAACCGCGCCACTCGAACACAAATGTTGCTGTTGATAAAATCACGTGCAATGCTAAGAAATTTGCGTATTGTATACATTAGACGGTCAAATGGAGATAACACTTACTAACAATCACTGATGTACTCTATTGATTGCGATTTAACATAAATAAAAATCTAATCGCTTAGCATTTAATATTTCAGTTTTCCATATAATAGCATCACCCATTGTATCAGTAGGGTAGTACGAGTACGAGTACGTAGAAGTTTATGTAATTTATTATGTTTCATTGAATACAACATAATATTGTTCACAAGATCTTGTGGATATTTTGTTATCGATAATTGTATTATTAGCAACAAATTTTTTTTATATTCGGTGTATACAATGGTGTACTTACGTACAATAGTAGTATTAGTATCTATTAGTATCATCGGTTAAAAAAGATGCTGTTATATGGATGAGCTATTGCACGATAAACAAAATGGTTAACAGTCGCTTTACAATGTTCAATTAATAACAGAATACGTTCTATTAAGTTGAAGTTTAATTTCATTAAAATTTTGCTTAACCTGTTTCTCATCAGTTTTTTCAGTAAATTATAAAAAAGGAAGGAACGTTATGAAATTTCAAAATTTATTTGTGATTTTCATAATTCTCTTGTCAAAGATTTTACATCATACTCATGTCATTCCTTAAATTGAAATATGAATGACGAATGCCATATATTGAATTACTAAAAGAGTAGTTTAGGTTGTAATAATAAATCATTTTTGAAGATCGTAAAAAGTGTTTCCGGAGTCTCAAAATCTCTTAAGATGCTTTAAATAAAATGTATTGAAGTTCAGGGTTCTGACATAGACATCGACGGATGTGGTTCGCATAGCAATGTTAAAAGTGAAATATATTCAACAATATTGAAAGGTGTTGTAAAGAAAACGTTCACTTAATTTGATACATGGGGATGTTTACTAAATTTTTTTGCGTTCGGATTTGCGTTCGGATTCTGTTATCGATTGGAAAATCGCGATTAAAATTATTACCGGTATCATATGTCATAATATAAATAGGACTATTTATCACTCATTCCTCGACGAAGAGCATTCGTTAGCGAGATGCGGTATACAAGTTGTCAAGGCAGTGAGGATGTGGTTGATAAGCGCGGTGTGTCGGCAGCACGTCGCGCGCGGACCGCGCGGACCGCGCGGGGGGCGCGGCAGGCGGCGCGCCGCGGCCCGCCTCGCTGCCGTACGGGCGCGCGCGGCCTGCCGCCGCGCCGCG
>DWGJ01001545.1:0-19362 GCA_018246895.1 Aspitha aspitha aspitha
GGCGGACGCTTTGACGTCACACCTCAGTAAGCACTAAGCAACAACTAAACGAAATTCAGGAATGTTTGCTGAGGCGTAACGTCATGCGCTCTGATTGATGTTTCAGTCAAGATGGCCGATTGCAGTTTTTTGAAGTATTTACTTTATTTAAAATAAAATTAATCGTATGTTAATATTTAAAAAAGAGTTAATTTTATGAATTATCATTCCATAATATATTACATGTTGTTCGACCCTTTTAATTTAGTCCACTGCTGGACCGGGTCTCCTCTCATAGTGAGAAGGATTTAGGCCGTATTCTACCACGCGGGCCTAGTGCGGATTGGTAGACTTCACACACCTCAGAAAATATTATACTTTATAACATCCCTAAGGTGTGCTGCAGGTTTCCTCACGATGTTTTCCTTTACCGTTATAGCGAGTGATATTCAAATTTTAGCTATAAAACGCACTTAATAAATCAGAGGCGCGTGCCAGGATCGAACCCAGGCCTCCCGAGTGAGAGGCTGAATTTCAAACCACTAGGCTATCACTGCTTACATAATATCATTTAATCCTTGATTCTTAATTACTCTCATCGCTCTTATTATGTGAGTTTAATGACGTGGTGTGCTAAATGTTAATGTTAACCGTGCAACGTGTTGCAGGTCGGCGGTGACGGCGGTGTCGTGGCACCCGCAGTCGGGGCTGCTGGCGTCCGTGGACCGCGGCAAGCGCGCCGTCATCTGGGGAGACTTGTGACCCGCCGGGGAATGCACCCCGCTCGCTCCGGATAAAAACGTTCATGTATATCCTTATTATGTACAAGCATATAAAAATCCCATGTCACGATGTTCGTTATACATACACTTATCTCCGAAACCACTGAACCGATTTCAATGAAATCTTGTACATATCTATTGTTTGGTCCAACTTAAAAGATAGGATATTTTTTATCTCAATTGATAATCTCATTTTTTTATTACAAAATCAATGCGAAAATATCCAAAATCAATGTTTTCTTATTGGACCAGTCGGACAAACATCATGGTACGGAATTTTGACATATTTCACGTATATGATTTAACACATATAACCACGGCAACGCGTAGTCAGATTTGCTAGTTTACTATATTTTTTTCAGACCATTTAATTGTTCCACTGCTGGATACGGCTCAATTAGCATAGTAAGAGGGTTTTAGGCCATGGTCTACCGCGGTACGAATTAGTTAGTAGACTTCACGTACCTCAGAAATTGTTATAACATTCTCTAAGGTGTGCAGATGTCTTCATGTTTTCCTTCACCGTTATAGCTAGTGATATGTAAATTTTAAGTTATAAAACGCACGTAACAAGTCAAAGGTGCGGGTGTCAGAATTTGAACCCAGAGGCCTAGAATCCCAGACGGTATTTATGTAACACTTAGCAACTATTTTTTTGTAACTTTTTGTTTTTTCAATACTGTTAAGGATATCAAAGAAACAGAACAAACCATCTTAAAGTTTTCAAACCATTCTAAAGCAACCCGACGAAGTTTTAAGCTCTTATGACAAGTAGTGACCCTTTGGCACTTGATGTTCTCTGCCTACCCCATTAGATACATGGTATGAGTTTATAATAATAATGATAAGCGCCAATCGATGTGGGGAATATCATTGGCTGTTTTTTTTCATTCGATAAGTGCATTTTGCGTTAAAACAAAAAGAAGCAATAATTTCAACATCCGCGACCAAGAAAAATATCCAATTGTGTACTTTTTCTTTACGTTTATATTAGAAAGTAATATATCTAGCGAAGCGTCTGCGGTCAGTTTGAGTAACAATGGAATTCTTAAGAAAGGTCTAGACAGAAACACTCGGCTTCAGCGAGGCTATTGGGTGCGTGCATTAGACAAAAGCATTTACACTTATCTTTGTATTGCCGAAACCACTTTGAATTCGAATGACATCGACCTATCGATACTATCGAAGGAAGCATATTAATATATACGACACCAATATTTTACTTCGCTCCATTATAGTAGTAGTCGCATTTATACTTTGGGGACTTTGTTTCAAACCAGCCAAAAGCTCTCATCTTTCATCACGGCTTGACTTTAAGACAGACTGACAGATGGACAGACAAAAACTTAAAAACGGGTCAGGTATGTCTTGATACCTCGTAAATAACTATAGGTGCTTGAGAACATGTAGTTATCTCGAAATCATACTCGGGGCTACTTCAATTTTATTTATCTGTATAGAAGACAATATGAAAATGATCTGAAATTGTATTTTCGTGAAGCGCGTTGAAAGTATGTGTGTAATATGTGACGGTACGGGTTTGTGGGTTTACGGGCGTGCAGTCGTCAGTGCGCAGTGCAGTCGGCTCTCGTGGTGGCCGACCGTGAACTGCCTCAAAGCCGGGAGGACACATCGCCACGCACTTCACACTCTACGACAAGTGCATTGATCTCTTGCAGTCCTGCAATTGCCGCACGAAATTTACACTTTTTTATTGCGTTGTGTAATAGCAAAAAGAACGGCCACTTTGACTTATAACCCGGGTCGTTAAGTAATTCTGACGGTTATAATTTTCGCCGAGGTGTCAGATGTTAATGTTTATGTTGTTTCGGCGCCGTTTAGACGTTTAGAACGACGTGAGAGACGATCATCTCGCGTGCATGTTACTATGGTACAAGTTGTGATGTTATTTTGACAATTCGATATATGCAGTTCCGTCACAATAGCCGTTTTCGGTCAATTAGGAGCACCGTTTCCTGCTAGAGACAGTCGTTCCACTTTGTTATAATTATATTACCACACATTTTTTCGGTAACAATGGAGCACATTAAATCTATTGACTCGCTAATAAACACGCAACGCTGCGGAGCGACGCGCCGGTGCCCGACCGCCTCGCGCCACTGTAATTTGTTCGTAATAGCCTCGGCTGACCCAATCACCTAGGCGTCCAGTGATAATTCAACCATTAACTACATAAAACCTCATTGTATAAAAAATTAGTATGGTACAGTGATGCACCGCCGCCGACAAGTGAAAGCCAGACTTTCGACTTTCATTGAGTTTTTGTGTAAGCGTACGTATGGGGCTCGCGGCCGCCGGCCCATATTGTCTCGCGACATCAATCTGACCAACGGTTTTACGCCAAGTGGCGTGCACGTCGATTAAGCGTGTAAATGACTAACTCCTTGTCCACAATATAGCCGCTACGTTAATTTTACGTAGCACCAGACAGTGATATGAATATACATATTATAAAGTTATTAGATTTCATAAATAATTTTGCACTTACGCAATTAATTTCTTGCGTTTTAGTGATAAAATCTCGCCACTTCGCAAACAGCATCGAGCTTAAAGTAGCTTAGAACGTAGATCAAACAAATTATGCGCATAATGAATGAGACGGGACCAGCTAATTTTTCAATTTAGTACTGCTTTGTAAACTTACGACAACGTTCGCAAAATATACCTAATCCTGATTGTAATTTATAAATGTCTTACGAATACCAGAATATTAGATCGACATCTTAAACGATGGATACACTAAGTGATGTACACAACGTGCAGAGACTGCGTAGACCGTATAGACCGCGTAGAGCGCTCTACATGCATGTAACTACAACAGTTCCAAATTTCACCTCCAATTTATTTATCGAATCGACACGACTTTTCTCTTGATTGTGTTACACGTAACACAAAGTTTCGTTCACAGACCGTTGTCGCCAAAATCAAGCGGAAAATTTAATAGTTCAGCCTCTACGTGATCAATATCGTACTTTTATTATTATCTCGCGACGGCACACTTTCCTTTCCCTCTGCCACCCGCTATTGACCGCTAGTTATGTGCCCGTGCGTATATGTACAATATAAATATATTTGTGTGTAATATCATATTACGAGTGTTAAAATTGACAAGTGTGGTATCGACTTGGTATACGGCGATGTTAATTGAAGCCGACCAACTCGCGCGGGCGAGGGTTCGATTTGCGGAAATGATACGTCATATCGTTCTTTCCTCCATTCCACCTGAACGCACGCATTCGCATATTTCATATTCAAATTTAGTATTGTATTATGTATTGCTGTATGCTTTTGTTCAAACAATATCATTTATCGTGTACCTTACACTTCAATTGAAGGGGGACACAATGAGCCTTCGTCGTAAGGCTTTTCATGCAGGAAAATTATATAAACCGAACATTAGCACTTCCCGTCCAATGCGCGATAGATATCGTAATGTATCGATATATTTTTCAGCATTGTTACCTCGCGGCTATCGCGACTGCGGCTTCAATAAACAAATAGGCCCAATCGCCGCGGCCAGTTCATGCTTCGGACGTTCACCCGACGGGATAATAAATGCTATGCTGCTCCTTCTTTTGTGTCGCTATTGTCGTCTGATTAATTTTATACATTGTTACGTTAAGCAGTTAAAAATATGATCAATTTATTACGCGAGCATATCGCGATCACCGGTTTCAAACTCGTGCGGGCGGCGCGGCGGCGCGGCGGCGCGCTCGCGATGGGTTTTTTGCAATGCACCGCCTTCAAAAGCGTCTTTAAAAGCGACTCGGTTTCGGGGAACCGCTGAAAGGATATTATGACATAATTTGATTAATTACGTTACCGTTTCGCAGGTGTAAACGAAATTGGACCAGACACTTGTCTATATTGCATTTCGAGATTTTATCGCTATTGATCGCCCCGATTACGGTTCTTGTCTAAACAGGCCGAAATCACTTTAACTTTATTTTATAATTTTTGTTCCTAATTAGAATAACGATACGTCTTTTGTTTTAGATGAAAGCGCGCTTAATGAAACTGATGATGAAAATAATTACAGAAACGTTATAAATTTCGTATTCCAATAAACTTAAAAAAAATAATAAATCAGTGAAAAAATACTAATAATGAAAAAGCATAAAATATTATACCTAAGTACCTTTATTTTTGTAATCAAAGAAAAGGCGAATAAAATTTACATAGATCGATGGAAATCATTTGTTTTGCTTATAACAGAGTTTAAAGCGTCTAAGGTTAATTATATAAGATAGTTAATTAGACAAAAATAACTACTCCAAAAATAAAGTACGTGTATCGTGTGCATTAATCTTGTTCTACCCTCTTTTTGTATGTAACAGTCGCTATCAGGTAATTTTGGGAGCTGGCAACCTCAGCGGCGATACCGTTGTGCGAGCGCGCGCACACATTCGGCGTAATGACCCGCGCCGCGCCGCCGCTGCCGCCGCCGCCGTACCCAGCCAAATAACGGAAACGCCACCAATGACATATCACCCACTATCAACTTGATATATACGCAATATTTAAATATATAAAAAAACCCGATGAGACGCCTCGATTTGAATTTCACATTTATTCTCCCGCCGGCTAGGTATGTCACCTTCCGAAACCCATTAGACCTTTCGTAACGTCGACAGGAGCGCGAGTCGCCGATGACCGACCGTAAAAGCGTCAATGAACTCGTCTAATTGTTATCAGTGCATCTCACTAAGTAGCGCAACGGTACTATTACAGCGACACCGCGTCGCGTACGGACGGCCAATGTCAAATGTTTACTTACGAATATTACGTTCGCGTCGGCAGCTCGTCTCGGTGCAACAACCTCTCTCTAGTTACGTGAAATTCCACTGTTACATATAAATTATCATTGGACAACATCTACCGCAGCAACTGGTTCCATGTCACATTAGTCGCTAATTACTTACGCCACTTCTTATAGCGTTTCCTTAGCGGCACTACTCGCCTCGAAGGAGTCAACGGCAGATATCGGCACATGACGTGACATGGCATTAATATTACCGTAGACAATCTCCTCCACATAGAAGGCCAATTTAGTGTTACCGTTCTAGATAATTATAATTACATTTTTTTGTATAGATTCTAATTCTAAGGCCGGTAGTCCACACGCAACGCCGAAACCGAGCGGAGGCGGCATAATGGTGGTTATTAGCAAATCGCTCTGAGAAATCGCCAACAATGAGCACGGAACACACTCATTGCCCATGTCCCATTCATTTAACTTTTTGCGATACCATCTCGCAGCTCGAAAAAGTGTGTCAGTGTTTCTTTTTCTTTTCCTTGTTTTTTCTCATTTTTATCTTTAACATCTAAAGGAGACAATTTGCCCTCTAGCGAAGACTGTATCATGATTGAATTATCTTCACGCATTTTGTGAGTCAATTATTTTCTCGTTTGCGTGTAACTTTAGTGTAATTTGGCTATTATTACGGTCGTTTAATACTATTCAACCGTGTAAGATTACGCTTAAGGTGAAATTTACTTTTGCAAATTATAGATAGGCGATCGTATATTAGTCGGATATTAACGGTGTTCGTTCCCAACCGAATGTTGCGCATGTGTGTATAGGACGCTGCACGCTGGTGATATTCGTTTGGAAATACGAGTACATTCCTGACATTAAACATTGATATCTAGTCGCGAGTAAACGTCGGCAATCTACTAACGAACGATATAAATCCGAAGCGGCGATTGGGTTTGAAATAGTGCTGCGATACACAAATATACGAGCAGTGTTAAATAACGGTCACGCTACACTAGATGTGTCAATTCCAATATGGTTTACGGTGGCGAAATTATGTACTGTACGCATCTGACGTTCGCACCGAGTATACGGCGCGGAGATTTGTAGCCCTCCACCTCCAGTCTCGCACCGCGCGCTCTCTAACGGTCACCGCTATAAACTACGCAATTTACTTCATTTTTGGAATAATGCAACCGAGGCGGTAGACACCCATAAAATCGACATCCCGACACCAACGGTCCGATCCAATATGAATGGCGAAATACCACGTCGACTTCTAAACGTGCATCACTAATGTCAGCCACCAATATATTATCAAGTTGATATACAAGTGCAAGTTTCAACAGTAAGCCGCGAACTGATATATTTCAATAGTATTTTTAATGCAGTAAGTATTCGGTAGCAGTGAAGGTTATTGACACAAATAAAATTCAAATTGGTTTATTTGTTTAAATATTTATATAATTAGTACGAACAAAGTTTACACTGATACACTTATTATGGACGATATGAGACATGTATGTTAAGTGTCATATTCAATATAAGTGCAAAATAAACTAAGTAAATACATATGAGCAACTACGTGCTGTCAGCAAAAAGCAATCAAATAAAATAACAATAATAGATACTCGCCAATGGTAAAATTGAAGTAAGATTAGAAGTGATAGGAAAAAAGTGTAGTAAGGAAAATAAGAAATTTGAGAAAGACTTAAATATCAACTTATAAATCACAAGATAATTAAGAGTAACATTGTTTTGATTTCATTTTATCTATTCTAATCGTTTGTATCGTTTGTATATTTTCAGGTCGTCGTACAAGAGGACAGCACGCAGGCGGCGGGCGACGGCGACGGCGCGGAGGTGCTGGAGCTCTTCAGGGGCCTCACCGCAGAGCTGCTGCACTGGCGGGCCTAGACCGTCCGCCCGCACCGCGCCGCGACACCGCGCCGCGACACCACGCCGCGACACCACGCCGCGACACCACGCCGCGACACCAAGCCGCGACTCGCGTGCACCGGACACTCTCCTGTAACGAGCGCGCGACGCCATCAAATTCGTATACAAAAGAAAAACATTGTTAACAAATTCGTAAACAGTCACCGTGATTCCTGTCACCGATGTTGTTGTAGATGAAATATAAAATGCCGATATACTTTTTACTGAGTATTTGTAAATACATGTGAATGGTGTTTATTTTATTTATAAGTAAGAGGTGCTATATTACGAACCGCTGAACGTAATATGTAGAAGCGAGCGTTCGGATTTTTTATATACACTTTTTGAGTATTGCCTTTTTTGTACACGTTCGTCCTATAATTTGAGCTGGCTAAGTAAGTGTAAGCTATTTTATTTTTTTAAATCGTATAAATTCTATTTCATTCCCGCTCGTGATCCGAAACGATCACGGGCACAAATAAATGAATGAATGGTGATATTATACATTTATAAAAGTTAATAATTTTATATTAAATGAAATAAGCGCACTTTCATTATATGTCAAACAGGTTATTTTGTTTAACATTACCGAACGCAGTTCTTGAAGCAGTCGTAAACTGCTATAAAATATGATTGCGGCTGCTGATTGATGCTTGTATTCAATGTCCGCTCTTTAATAGGTTTTCCGTTATATTACGAGCTTAAACGGTTACTTTATTATTGGCGGTAAGTATATCTGTAGATATACTTGTGGATGTCACTTTTATATTGTTCGAGAAAAATCGTCTTTATATTATACCCGTTGTATTTGCGTCGAATTAACGAGATCCATAGTGACAGCGATGCACGCCGAGATCGTATCGCCGCCGGACGGTCATTTTGATAATTGATTACGTAAGCGGGCGACCAGGACGACAGGCGACCTCTGACGGCAACGTGACGTGATATTTTTGTTTCGCTTTAAGATGCCAATGGACTGCAAGCGGTCGAGGCAAGCGGCCAACTCGAATTCGGTCGGCACTGGACTGATATCGCAAGCACTCGTCACTCGCGAAGCCACCGAGTCGCGTTTTGATCGATCGATGTCTAATGATAATGACGCATCATTCGGGGGCCATAAACTTTTCTGCCAATACACATTTTTCCGTTATAATTAATGTAAAGAACAATCCGTGTATTGGTTTTTATTGCCTACAATTAAGCGTCTTTTCCGAATTTTGGAGTCCGTGATAGATCCGTAAAGCAGTGGTCGGCCCGCCCCCCCCCCCCCTGCTCCGCGCCCGGCCGCGCCGCGCCCGCGGGCTACACATCCATAATCCCGTGACGTGTGTTTTGACAGAGCGCTCGCCCACTTTTTACCGAACGTTTTTGCCGCGTATCGCTCAGCGCTCAGCCGCCGGTCCATCGACCCCGCGCCGCCGGCCGCGCTATTTTCACATGTAATTACACGTATAGCTGACCGTTTAATTACCCGAAACTGCTGCGACCCGGCGCCTGAGCCGCGCCCGCCCCGTCGGTCGCCGCTACTAGCCGGGCAAGTCTCTCTCTAAATCAACGTTTTTCTTGCCAAAGCAACTTGTCACATGGAATGAGGATATTTAATGTGGACCCACTCAGTATGTCGTACCGGGGGCCAAATGTGAAGCTGGCCATGATGAAAGCTAGTCAATTTGTGTAATTAATTTTCTGGGTATTTTCGACGATGTCACCCAGGATTGTAATGTACAAGAGTGTTGTTTTAAATAGCCAGAACCGAAAAATGTAAATAAATTTCTCAAAAGTTGTAATAAATTCTTTATATCTCTGTAACATATTTCTTTTGTCTGCATTGTAGAAACGACGCTAGCGTAGAATGTTAAACAGTGTTAAGACTTAATTGTCTGGTGTTCAAAACAATAGCCTCGGCGAAAGGCCGCATGTGACCGTAGTGTTGGAACGTCTCCACTATTTGTAAAAGGTACTTGTCGTCTAATAATAATACTTCGGTTGTTAAAACTGACCTTCTTAGTACAAACGCAATAAACTGTTGTTCTCATACGAGTAGATTAGGATTAAACATACTCAAAATATTTTTAAACTAATTGTTTATGTTATGGGCTAGGTATTTTTGATTTAATCTTTTTTGTATTCCCTTTAATTATTACAACTTTCTCATGTTAGTGATTTTTTAATTAATTCACGATGTCATAATATTTAACGTCCCAAAATTTATGTTTAAAACTCATGGTTACATTAATCTGTTACCACAGCAGATTCTTTACGTGAAATAAAGTGTGCCTTTTATATAGCAGTACTTATGTATATTTACTAAATGTTTCGTGCAGATGTGTGGACACGGTTGTCATCATACATGTTTACGATATTTCTATTTATATGTTTATATCAACACAATGCTTCATGAGAAACGAGCATATTGTGCTCTGCAGTGCGAATGTGGATAAGACAGTGAATGTTAACATAAAAGATAGATTTATTATATATACTTAGCTTTGACAAAGACTGTTGTCTATATTATAATAAATATTTTACATCACAGAATATTATAAACATAGTTTTATTTTGCAAACCATCTCAAATGATAACCTGTGATTGCGGTTTGAGCTTTCACTTTAGCCCTTCGCAAATCTGGAATCTCCGTTTCAATCGCCGCTTACGCCAGCAGACGACACTATAGCTCGTAGTCTAGTCCCGAGCTTCAGTGACATGGTTAACAAACCTAGTACTTTTGGTTATTACACTACCTACATCATTGAAAACTATGAACAATTTAAAAGACAGAAACTTTTGTTCAGTTGACCGAAAAACAGTTTTATTACGTGCCCATAAATTAAAAAAATACATCAATTATATACACGTACGCTGTTATCTTACAATTTAATTACTACACACGCGCGGTAACCGCAATGAACGTGCGTTAAACCACAGGTAGGTACAAGTTTTGAACGGAAATCATTAAAAATGATATATCGAAGCTTGCGCTGCCTATTGACACAGTAGACTTTTCCAGTTCTGTTGTAACAGACTGACAGACTAGAGTAGATTTGTACAAGACTATGTACAAATACTTTGACATAATACACATACCTATTTGTAATAATAGGTATGTGCATTATGGCTTATGTGCAAAAAGGGGGACAGTCATCCCCAAAGATAAGCTCGAAGGAACGCTGCGCAGGAGGGCAGCGTGCGGTCCATTCAGCGATCCCGGAGCCGTCCAACAGCGCCGAGGAATGTCATTGAGAGGACTTCAATGAGTAAAAATCCCACATAACCCGCCGTCTCTCTCAGAACATCGCAGCACCTTTTGAAGATACAATTGATATACAATTGATCTGTGAAATTATCAAAAGTATCCTTAAACATTACGTGAATCCTATAACATTTCAATATGCAGAACTATACCCGCGTGCGGTGGTCGTGACTTGCGTCTGCTTGTTACCGCCACGCTAGATCTCGCCTCCAGCACAGGCTTCATATAGCCCATTAGCAACAGACCGAAACTCATGTTACAGGTACCCAAAATATGCGGTTAACGTACGTAAAAATTACGGCAATTTAAAAGACACGTTTCCAACCTCAGATCGTTATGTAACGTCCATACATGACTCGAGGTACAGAAATATCCAAGCGCGCCCGATTGTTCCACAACAATAACCCTTGTTTGTACGTACACAAATAGTGAGGTGTTATCTGCCACGTCATGGCACATCCGCGGCACGCACGCCCGTGTTTTATTCATTACTTTATTTCTCGGAGATAGCATCTTGACGGATGTAGGTACCGAACATCATTACAGGTGGGATGTTTTCCTCTAATGGACAAACTGATATCAGATTTCTCTACCGGAGCGAACAGTGCCTCCAATCGACGCCTATCAATAGTCGTAACGAAACCGATATGCAAAATAAAAATAACAGTATTGGCACGTTGTTTTGTGTAATTTTTTCAGGTTAGCAAAAAAGAGCCTATTACTTGGTGCAAATTGGACATGGCATCGTAATTATAACGTCCAATATTTAGTTAGTAATTATGGGGAAGCGGATAATTGACAGGCATGGAGTGCGACGAGCGGCCTGACCCAGTGAGCGGCTGAGCAAACACGGCCGCAGCCGGACGTCGAGAGGACCCTCGATCGCGACACGGTCAATATAAGTACCAACAAGAACCGCACAAAAGCAGACTGCAACCTACATCAACTTTATAGCACCTAGTCTCATTCAGAATGGAAAAATACCTACGCACCTCAATAAGAACTCTACTCAAGAATAGAAAAATATTATCGATAATGCGCTTACTGGAATGGTACCCCACTTAGTCTCTTTTTTTATAGAATTTTTTTTTACAATTCATCGAAATATTTTCAGTCATTAACTAATATTTTTTTGTAATCCCGAAGCTCTAACCACAAGCTTGGGTATGTATGCTTACCGATATCACTCATTGCTACCCCCTCGAGACTAAATTGACAAAACGTGACGGTAAATACACACAATTTAAAAGTATTTAGAATTATTTTTAGTCTTAACCACAGCAATTCTGCACACTATCATGAACATACAGTTCATTGTACATTTAATATATTAAGTATGGTATTAACAATATCTATAATCTACCTTTATTATAACATCATCGTGATAAAAATCCACAGGTGATATTCCTTAATACATAATATAAAACCTTACCTAGATCGTAGCTTATACCGTCATAAAACAAATATAATATAAATACTATTTTGCAATGAACATTGACAATGAATAACCAAGCCCGGAGCTTACAGCATCAATTAGGAGCGCTTTTTTAACGATGCAATTAAGACTGCGTTAATAGTAGGCATCTAACTATAACTCGAGGCGTCTGTTTAATGAAAATGTTCTTTTATTATACATTGCTTAAGATAACGGTTTATGTTAATGGTTACTCATCCTGGATGGTGTATTTTCATTTAAGTAGCCGGCTATAAGAAGCTAAAAAAATTTACTACTTCGAAAGGTTTAGTATTCCTTATAATCGAACAAAAACAAGAGAAACTCGTTTTAAGTCAACAAGGATTAAACTAACCCTCGCCATCAACGAGGCTGCGCTCACGTAAGCGGCGAACCTAATGCATTCCTTATTTCGACGCATTATTGCTTTGCCTTGCCTCGAGTCTTGGGGCTATTACGTCAACGAGACCGACAGAAATCGTGATTCCCGTCAAAATACCCTTCGGCAACCAGATGTATGTTAAGCTTCGGTAACTAAATTATCCGACAACGTAAATTGGCATTTCCAACGCTGCTCCGAGCTGACTGAAATCGCCTTTGTCGAGCCATATAAATTTGTTCACATAACGCCGCAGAACAAAATGAATCTTTCTGTTAGTGAGCAACGGTCTTGACGGATATTCACCTTATCAAGGGAAACCGCAACGGATTTGACGTAAATCGACGAATCGTGACCGAGCCGTTTAATCATAAGCATCCAAGCTAATTAGACTAGGTCGCGAACCCCTAGGCCACGTAATGAAAATTACAATTGAACCTAGTTGAGATAGAAAATTGCACTTATCGTCGAATTCCGTGGCATCATCAACTGCATTAGAAAGGCTCTTAACCGTGTGAGTCTAAAGTATTAAGTTACTTTTGTTGCTATCATGATCATTCTTAATAGATTTTATATTATTACTGGCTGACCACGCGGTGCCGTGGTTATATAATGTTAAATCATACTAGCTGGGCGCCCGAGCCTTGCTCGGATGATAATATATCTAATTTACCCTAATCGAGCTTTTTTTATAAATACAATTGTTGTCTTCAATTTAGGGCTATAACACATTCAATAAATGAAATCAGTGTGTCACAATGTTTTTCCCGCGTAACTACCGATCCCGTATGAATTTGAGGATAAAAAATAGTCTGTATGTTGCTCCATAACCTCCAGATCTTCCACTGGAAAGCACCGGCTCTCGTAATTATATTTTGTTGGCATATAATTTTAAGTCTACAATGTCATCTAAAATATTTGTGTAAATGACAAATTTGATCTATATTAAATGGCGAAACAAACGAACGCATTTATTTAGATGATGATTAATACCTAACAGGAGAAAATAGCCTCGAAAATAACGTAATATTTTTAATTGAAATTTTGGACATAAAAGTACGAGAGTTATTCTGAGTTAACCATAAGAGATAGAAACATGCTATCGTGGACTTATTTGTAGTATTTTTGTAGATCTACAATTGTCTGCTACATAACATTAGTGTATCTCTGCTGGTTTACGCAAGGAAAGCTCTAAAAACAGAAATATTTTCCCGTTTCTAACAACCAAACCAAACAAAGAAGCAAACATACAATCTCTTCTGCTTTATAATATTAGTACCTATAGAATAGAAGTATAGATGAGCGTTCGAAGTTCTT
This sequence comes from Aspitha aspitha aspitha, assembly GCA_018246895.1. Lineage (NCBI taxonomy): Eukaryota > Metazoa > Arthropoda > Insecta > Lepidoptera > Hesperiidae > Aspitha > Aspitha aspitha. Next base: position 13,876 of record DWGJ01001545.1, read on the forward strand.
AGCGGCTTTTCTAATACTCGTATTAATTAGTGTTTGTATAACTATTTGAAATTTAAATCTGCATACATATTTATTAGCCCTAAAACTAAATTTTTTAGTAACGTGATTCTAAAATATTATCCTTATTTACAAAACCGAAATTTTTATTACGATCGAAAAGAATAGAAAATCGTAAAGTTTAGTTATCGTTGAAAAGTTGAAAATCGTAAAATTTCGAAATCTCAATAAACACGAAATCACATTGCAACGCCTTCTATAGTCACGGTTTCCATCTTACCATAGCAACCTGTTCCTCGAATTTTGTTCCAAAATTTTTGAAATATAAATGAATTATTTTACACGAAAACGAATTATCACGAAGGTGAAACTTATCTGCAGCAATTTTAATAGTAAAACACTATCTGAATACGAAAAATCATCAAAATCTATGCAGCCGTTTCCGAGAACCCAATTACATATACATTTAAGTATATAGGTATATATTATACAAGAATTGCTCGTTTAAAGAAGTTATGTCAAAATCCCGTACCATGATGTTTTTCCGACTAAGTGTTGTTATATCAGAAAAAAATGATTTTGGAATAAAAAAATTAGATTATCAATCGAGTTAAAAAATATCCTATCTTTTAAGTTGGAACAAACAATACAAATGCGCAAAATTTCATTGAAATCGGTTGAGTGTTTTCGGAGATTATCTCAAACGAACATCATGACACGGGTTTTTTATATGTATAAGAGATAAGAGAAGATAGGGATAGATATTTTATGTTTCATACTTTCATAGATTTATAAACCTATTTATGAAATGTACCGTCATAGTCTCTAAATATATTTAAGCAATTAATGGTTATTCTTTTTATGAAAGCCTTACAAATCTATAAAATCATGTTAATACTAGAGGGCGGAGAACACAGGCTACAATTCACAGCTCACATTACAATAGTATCATTTCCTGACAATATTATTAAATGAGAGTAAGAGCAATCTACGGCTAGACTCAACGTCGAGAAGCTACTTACGACAATTATGATTAATAAAACCATCCGCAATGGAAAATTATGTTATGGTATTATCTACCTAATATATATGTAGTTACTCGTACCTAATAATAAAATAATTGGGGCCGATTTCACACACGGCTATCTGATTTCAAATTAGGCATTAAAATGCCTGTGTTATGGTAACCGGAGAGCGATAAACATACATGTATATACTTACTATATAATATTATGTGTGTATTAATTAAAAGTATTTTTTATACCTAGTCACAGGACAAAAAAAATATTTCTCCTGAGTGAGAATCGATCCCACGATCTCCAGTTTCAGGGTGGTTTCACCACTACTGCAATAAGCCTGTTACTGTCCTGCTTATTGTTCCTCCTGCTACAATCTTCCATAATCTGCTTCAGAATTCCATATCGAAATGATCAAATAAAAAACATAAATAATACACACTGAATACCCAATAAGAGCAGGCCACTCCTCCTTTGTGCAATGAAAATCCATGTTAGGCTATATATCTAAAATAAATTGATTCTCCCTTGTTGGTTACAAGTAGATTACAACGTTTATCATGAAGCAGTTCAAGCAAAGGTACGTTACAGTGTAGAAATGAAAAGTTGTCCCTACTCGTAGCATAGTACATGTATACTAGTATGTGTACATCAACTACAGCCTTCAAATTTAGGGTGTACATTACTCAAGATATATTATCGTTTAATAAAGTAGGAAAATCTGGAAAGGAATCGCAAAAAAAACAAAAAAAAGCATGCGCGTAAGTAGCTATCTAAATACTTACTAAAAGCACAGAAATCTTATTTTTTAATTAATGAAACTCATCGTTTGTGAGTATGTATTCGATAATTAAGTACAGTGGTAGCTAGCAGAGCTTTCTTGCATTACAAAATACCTCTAAATTGTTGCCAACTACAAGAGCAATAATCCGGTTAGAAAAATTGCGCCTGCAGCCGATAGTGCATGATCTGTACGTGTGTGTCGTGCAGTTTGTTTTGCCAGTGACGTCATCGACCTATGATGGTTGCGTGTACATGAACGTTACATATTATATTCGTGTACCGTGGACGTTTAGCCTCAGGACACTGGGAGACAATAAAAACATTTGCCTCTATGTAAAAATCTATTTAGAACTGCAAATTACAGATAAATTATAAATATTATTTCATATGATTAGCAAGCATGTCCGGAATTATAAAAAACGGAAATCTAGGGAAATGTTGCGTCAAAAGGAATAAAAGAAACTTTAACAAGCGAGCATGTGCGAAACAGCGCCGTTTCACGAAAAATTTGTGATGAGCAGTCGAAAGTCCCTTTTAATTTTTTATAAATATAATGTTGTAGGGTGTAAATGTTGAATGACTAAAGCATAATTTTAGAACTTATTTCACAGCACATAGCGATTATGTTTTCACGTTTTTCACAAAACGGAAAAAATATGAGTAGGTACAATTAAAGTTTTGATCTGTGATATAACAGTAAAATAATTTCAAATAATAATCGAGTAGATTACTGTAATATATTATGACTAGAAAGGCGTGTATTATTTATAACGCGTCTCGTGAAGGTGCTCGTCAATGAGTACAATAATTGTATGGGATGACCTTTCGACAAATTGCTTGAATGTTGCTGGGTCCCAACAAGCGAGTCGGCTGATTGATCTTCTAAACTGGAATTTATGTAGTGTATATGCGAATCATAAGAAGCAAGCTCCTCAAAGCTGGCAGGATTCAGTAAAACTACAACTTCCTAGCTTCCTACACAAGAACATGTATGTAGTGGTTGAACTGGAATATTGACTTGAAACTCTTTGCCATTAACATAATCAAGTTACCTTTTAAGAGAGCTAGCATGTATCTAGCTCGAATAATGGTGTACGTCTAGTCCTACGACCCCTAATATAATAATTATTATAGATAAATTATTATTTTTCTCGAGAATGATCAAGGAGTTGTACTGTACCGGAACAGCAATGGCGACTTGTCCCTTTGTCTCTATTACGGTCGGCCCCGACAATCGTCCTTATCTACACGTGTATCTCTGGTGTTCGTATCACTCTATATGGCGACCGTTCGGTATTATCACATCAGGTTGTTCGCGGCGCGGTCGCACGGTAAGGGCCTCCATTAGCATACAAGTAAATATCTCGATCTGCGGGCGCGGCGCAGGCAGATTACCGTCTCAGCGCTTCCGCACTGTATTGAATTCGGTACCAACGGACCCGACTCCATTGCCGGTTCATGTTTACTTGTTAGTGTGATTTCGAAATGATAACGATCGCGCGCACTAAGCACACCATTGTGTCTAGAAATATATACGTGTGATGCCTTTTCTATAGGAAAGTAATCACATTAAGTCATATTTCACTCCAAGTGACAAGCAGAGTGTTCTCAACTAGGTAATACAACCCTGTATAACCTACATAGTAGCTATGTTAGCCCACAATCCAACATGTTCAGCTTTCTCTTCTATGGTTATGAAAATGTATGAACAAAACGTTAACAAAAATCTTAAGGTAAAATAATTTATTGTTAGATGTAGTAGCGTATGGTGCGCCTAAGCAAAAAAGTGTAGCAAATAATCAGGGCCACAGAAAGCAAGAAAAAGTCAGTGTACGGTCTTTAAAACAATACGTTACAATGTGATCTCAAACAATTTGACAATTTACATTAATTTAATTTTTACCTTATCATTCTTATTGTTTATCAAATTGTACCATGATGTCCTTAGACAAAAAATGCTATTAAAACTACTCTTTTCTGAAGCAACCTAGGTTTCAAATAATAATTTAGTTTTATTATATCAGATATCAGACTTACATAAATTATAAGTCCCGTAAATTGTTTCTCATCCGTAGGAAGCATGACTGAAAGACATTACGTATTCTGTCACGTCCTTGCTATCCAGTTGTGTCCCTTTGTTTCAAATTCAAATGGTACATGTAAATGCAATATTTGTACTCTATGGTATAACTCGCATACTTGCGTATTGTTAGTATTGTACAGTCGATTTATGGTCTCGTAATGGTTAAGGACTGGCTCCCACACGGCGAGCGGGACGCAAGGAGCGGACAGATAACGGCGACAGCGTTCGGCGTGTACTGACCCTGGCTACATTGGATTGGCCGTGTTTCGTGCGGCATCAGGAAAGCAGAAGTACTCAATAGGGTCAACTAAATCTGCGTGGGAAGCGACGTTGGTCATTATGGCTTTTTATACAGTACCTAAATGTACCAAAAAGTATTTACGTAATTTTTCAATATTTACGAGTGTTCATGAGTGAATGTTCAACTATTCTAAACATTTGAACAGACTTTTGAATTAATCTCCATTAATAATTGCATGTGTTTCCCTCCTAAAAAAAACCACAAATTAGCACGGCAGCAATGTCAACTATATAACAGTTTCTCCGAAGAAAACGTGAAATATTGACATAAGACTAGGGTAATCTAATAACAGCTTTCAGAAGGTGTCGGGTTTTTGAAAGACGATGTCGAAGGTGTCGAGTCAAAGAGCAAGTGGCATGGAGGACAAATGGCTAAATTATATAGGGAGACTCGGCATTTGTTAACAAATAAGCGTGATAGCAAACGCTGGGGAGTCGCCCGGCGCGGGATGACCCGATGACCCACACAGCGTGAGTGTAATTCGCGGAGATGACAACCGCAACGGCGCATCCGCCGCTGCAGTTAATTAAATCACTATGCACATCTCCACATTCTTACAAAATTCTCCGATAATATTGATCTCGCTACCGTAACAAAAGAATATTTGCAGGTTTTGTAAATAAATAAATAAATAATAATAAATAAATAAAACTGTATTCATAGAGAAGGGAAAATAAATTTTTGACAATCTTATCACTTTAGTCATTTAGTTAAAGTACATTAAAACAGACCATTTGAATTAATATAATCAAGATATATGTTAAGGTACCTGGGGCATTGGTATAATAATAATAACACAATTTACAAAGCTGAAAACTGAATTTATGTGTTAGATATTTTTATTGCCAGTGAATAAAAAAATACAATGTATTATCTAATAGATGAATGGTCTGACCCTAGTATCATCAACAAAGAAAACTAATTAATCTATATCTATACTTAATATTATAAAGCTGAAGAGTTTGTTTGGTTGAACGCGCTAATCTCGGGAACTACTGATTGGAATTGAAAAATTATTTTTGTCTTGAATAGCCCATTTATTGAGGAAGGCTATAGGCTACATAACATCACGCTATGACTAATAGGAGTGGAGTAACAATGACAAATGTAGCAAAAACGGGAAAATATTGATTTGTACGCAAGCGAAGCTGCGGGCACAGCTAGTATAAAATAATGTTAGAAAATTCAAAGACATTATACATTTCATACGCATTACTAGATACTGTTTATAAATATTCAGTCAATATCTCCAATTATTTAGTCCATCGATCGGTTGAAATTGATTTACTCCTAGAAAATGAGGTAAT
>DWGJ01001546.1:0-19361 GCA_018246895.1 Aspitha aspitha aspitha
AAATCATATTCAAAGTCATGTCGGATTACAGGGGGCGCCGGATCAGACAGGGGCCGGATTATCGGGGGTCCACTGTATATGTATTTTTTGTAATGTATGTTGATCATATCTGTCAATACTAGGCTTTTCTTTCCTGCTACATTTCCAGTTCCGTACAGGTACGTAAATACTCAAATACACACAAAAGCTTCATCTTCTATAGGTCGTTATGTAAAGCTACTTTTGCATTTGTTTTCGACAGCCACTCCTATCCATTTTCATTGCTGGACACGGGTCTCTCCTGGATTAATGTGACGGCCAGAAGCGTATTCATATACGCTGCTTCAGTGTTGCAAATTTGTGGCCAATACGTTCGATGGATGTTTTAAGGCACGGTTAAGGTCTCTATTGATATTTATCGACTGCTAAATATTTATAATAATTGGAATAAACATCACAGTCTAGCCTCCGAATCATGGGAACGTTCGTGGACAGGTAGCAACACAGGTAGCACTTATCCATTTGCTGACCGAGATCGTCACTTTACAATCAAGCTTTACAATAAATATCCGCGTTAGCGGTACGAGCATTTCAATTGAAATCATCAAACGAAAGTATCTAACAAAATGATTTTATTATTTTATGTCGTTCCATCTTTCTCTAATGCTATATTACAAATCAATTGCAGGTACATATATTTATTAAAAATGTTAATATCATTTGAAAATTTTGCACAACAAAAGGTTATAAAAAATTCTGTATTATTAACTTTAGATCGTGTTATTACCTACCGGTACATTTATGTTCTATCTATCACGTTCACCTTTCAAATAGAGCAAAGAACTCTGTCACAATATTGAATGAAATCTTCCAAGCATTTCTTGTAATTGAACTGCTTCTGAACTTATTCCTTTAGATGGTATTAATAATATACCTACGTGAAATATACTATTAATATAAATAAAAAAAATATTCACAATTTATTAATTAAAAATAATAATATGAAAGCAAAAAATACATAAAACCAATATTGATTACTTAGGTAGATACCCAACAAATTCTGATATGTTACTACAGTCATGTTATACAATATTTTACTCCTATTTTACATCACTTTTACTGTGTCAATATAAATGAAAAAACATTCCTTGTACTACATAGTCCAATAGGATTCATATCTTACTTAAATATAAAAATGTAAGACCAATTGTACCCTACATTTTAGATATTTACTAATAGGCACTAATTAAATATCAGTTTCAAACTTCTAATTACGGAAATCAAAATAAAAATCCACTAAGTAATGTAATTAAGTAATCAATAATATTATGGGTCAAACTTAGGAATATAAAAATAGTATTCCATATAACTCAAGTATAATTAGGTTATACTCGTATCTTTAAATATACAGGATCTAACAAGGCTGACGTAAATGGCTCTTAGCTTGTTATATATACATAGTAATATAGTAATTCGGTTGCTGAGAATGAAGATCATAAAAATTAAACTTAATTGTCTATAAACCAACAGATGTGGGATACGAACATGTTTTTAGAAGCTTTGACAAAGTTATGTTTTATTAAAGCAAATTACATATAATTTTAATGTCTCATCAACCTACGTACTCCTACTCTAAGAAATAAAGTGATGAGAAGGAAATCGAATATGGAAAAATAATCTTCGAATGTTATCATATTGATTACATCGTAATCAGGATAGATCAAACAGAATCCGTATGCAAAATGCTGACGGAAAATAATCACAATTTCCATCGCAAAGCCAGATTTAAATTAGTGTTTTAATTTCCATAGAAATGTATTACAAATTTATTTTCAATTCCAAACCTTGATGTTTTTGTCCTGAAACATTGCGAAAGCGTAATTACGTCTTTTTCTGTTGGATATGTTATATGTATATGTGTGTTATTACTATCATTATAATATTGTTAGGAATTTGTATGAGACGAGTACATAACTGAAACTCAATCGAATGTTTCTAATTGGTTCATTTACTCAAAATAGTCAAGGCTTCTCACTTAGGGACTCAGCCAATTAAGAAATGAAGGTCAATAAATGAAAGTTGTAACCTAATTTGAAATTATGGTGCCGTAAACCAATATAAGTTAACGGATTAGGGTCCCCGAAGTGATCAGCAAATTAACGTCTAATATTAATTGTAATATTAAGTCTACGCTCATGTGATTCTCTAACGAGGGGTCATACAAAAATTAGGTAAGGTTACGGTTATTAATCAATTTATATTGATAATAAATGAACTGCATAGTAGCTATTCATCCTTTACGCTGAACGGTAGTTAAAAACACAATTGATTTTTTGTGCTTAAATTCACTTCAGCAGATTACAGGAAATACCACTGCTACATATATTTTTACAACCTCAAAATTGGGACTAAATAGTAACTTTCCAACTAAGACTTGTGAAGGCGTGAAGAACCTTGAGCGTGAACTACGCGCCGTTGCGGTAGAAGGGATGGGGCCCTTTGCAAAACTATATATATGTACATTTTCATATATCATATTCGCGATTTGTTGCAAAATAAAGCCAATTAGCCAAAGGTTTAATTGAAGTTTTTGTTTGTATCGGCTCGATGACTCTACATAGCGTTTCCGAGTTTCTTTTATTTCCTGCATAAAATATGAAATATGTACAAAACCTAGCTACTCACACGTTGAACTATACGAGTATAGTGTAGCGACGACTTAGATGACTAATTCTTTAATACTGTAGTATTATAGACTAGAATAATAGTGACTATTTGTTTAACAAACAAAATAAAAATAAAGTATTATAAAAATACAGGTCAGAGGCCGCAGCACAAACTTAGAAGGCAGGTACAGTGTAATTATAGCAAAAACACGTCTATACAAACATTCCCCTTTGTACTTTCTATAAGCTGCCGCACATGTCCCTTCGTACAAAACAGACGACGGTTGTTCACGTCCTGTCATAATTAAAATAATATGCTACGTTGTGGTTCACAATTCTACAATTAAACCCTAAATTAAAGCAAAAGCGTTCTTATGTGGTGACGTACTGGTAGGTATATATATAATGCGTTCTAACATACCCCACGAACAGTTGAATTTTGTATTAGCAACTTACCGTAATTAAAGTTAACATAATGTAGTGTATTTTAAAATTATAATCGTCATTTTATATACTATAAATATTTGTTATATTATAAATAATTACTTCTACGAATTTATTATTATTAATTATAGTAATAGTCAAATTCATATGAAAATGTATATTGCAATTACATTAAAAAACGTTTTTTTTAAATTTGTCTGTTTGTCCGCTTGTGCCGGATAATTTCCGAAACAGTTGGAACCATTTTGTAAGGACCTTCAATGGCAGGTAGCTCATGTTACGAGAAGCTTTTGCAAATTTTATTGATAATTTGATATTTTTCGTAGCCCACTAAACAATTCCATGCAGCTGAGTCCGTGGGCACAACTAATGAGGTACATATACTCGTAAGACATCACTTGAATCAGAACTGATATATGTATGTATATATGTAATATATTAATCAAGCGTTAGCAGGTAAATGACTAGGTAAAGTCATTACTTTGTAAGTCGTTACCTATTTAGTGGCATTCCACTAAACAGGTAACTTACGGTAACGTAAATAAATATCGTCGAGATGCACTTGAACGTATTTACTGATACTCATGCATGCGTATATTTAACAAGCGTTGATATGCTCCAATGAATTCTAATATTTGCGATAAATGCTATTATTGGTATCTTACGTCAACGCGCTGCTTTTAAAGAGAAAGTACACTAAAACATTGTGTATTTTCATCACGTTAAAGGTTCAACAATATACTTAGATATTTTAATTGTATTATTATCGGGAAAATAGGCCCTCAATCCCGAAGAACTAACCTAGTTAGATACAAACGCAAAATTTAATGACAAAAAATAAAGGGAGCCACTAAATTTAACATATATGTACATAATATACACGTCCATAAAATGTAGTACCATAAAATAAGAAGTACGAGTACTTTTTAAAAAGAGCGCAAGTCAGGGTAATGGAATTTAGCCAGTTGTATTATCACTCATATTTGGATCCTTATTGTCGAGACCCGGTTTATTCATGTACTTTAAATCTGAATTTTACATAATTACAGGTCTTATATGTAAGAGATTATTGAAATTTCCTGTGTTTAATTGTTTCGCATAAAATCCTTTCCTTCACTGTTTCAACTTTCAGCGTTAGGATCTTATAAAACAGGACTTTGTAAAATCTTGCCAGGAATTCTATAATCTAAGCCATCGACTTTCACTAATGACATTAAACACAGTATTTTTAAAAGTATATATAAGGACGTTTGTTGCGACTGATCAAGTTACAAAAACCACCTCACGGACCGGTATCACGCTATTCAATCAGCAAAGCTATCGGATAACTCAGTTCGTAATATACCGCCTTAATAACTACTGATCTCCTGTAACGTTAACCTTTCTCTTAAATGTTTTGAAATAACAATCAAGTATGAAATCTATTTTCGCGAACCGTAGGTGAATTTGAAGTGTAGCTTAACTGTCCTAACTTACTAAGATTTTTAAAGACGAAGACGTTTATGCACAAATATGGGCACATTTAAAGATGTTACAGAATTATGACGTCAATCAATATTTTGCGTTTTACAGAGTAACAATTTAAGAAATACAATACTACAAAGTTCTGAATGTTAACATCAGAACGTATTCTCCACAGTTTAAAACCCACTAAAACCTTTGATGCAATTTTCAACGCTCGTTAGAAAGTCGTATACATCTATAAACTTATTACTTACTTGTAAGGTAAACCGATGGAGGGTTAATTCACTTTTCAGTTTTGCTACAAAAAACGCAGAAAAAACAAGTATTATGTAAATCATTTCCATAGTGTTTTATCTCTTCCAAGTAGCCCGTGTTCTTTCTTAGGGTTCTATCTATTTCCATACCAAATTTCAACAAAGTCGATTCAGGGATTTTCACGTGAAAATGTCACAGACAGTCCGATTTAGTATAGCTATATAAAGGTGGGACAGAGATTGTAGAAACATATTCATACATATATGGTACTAAGTATAAAGTAGGAGCTTCTTCATATTTTTGAATACGTCTACTTTCTGCACATTGGGATAACACACAAATGTACAAAGGTCGAACTATGCAACTCAAAAAAGTGTTTTCTGTTTCGACAATAATTTTACAAAGTCGATCGCATTGAAAACTACGTCTAATATTAATTAATTTCCTATCTAATAGGAAATGGTCATTGTTTTCTATTAACATTAATCCCATTTTTTACATTTTTTCACCATGCCTCGACTTGTCCATATTGTTCAGAAATTATAAGGTCCATTGTAATAACATTATATGTATGATGTTCTTTAGTAGCATAGTTAGACCTTCAAGCATTATTAGAAGTATTTTCTATTATTTATTTAAATATATATATTACAAAATCAAGAATTTCCCATCTAACATGAACTGCATCAAGGCAGGTCTGTATGCCCTTGACTCCAAAAACTGATGTCCGCAGGCCAGCTAATCCAGTTTGAATATTCTGTAATATGAAGGTGTAATAGCCAACACGTTGATTGGTATGTATATATATAATCAACCTATATCAAATACTTACGTGATGAAATCTATTGTATCATTTACAATTCTTAGCAGCTTTATTTTTCTTGATATGTATATTTGTAAATTTTATAAGCAATGAAAAAGTCATAAAAATTTTCATCCCCTATTTCACGTCTTTAGGGGGTAGAGTTTGAAGAAACGAATGCACACAATATTTTTTTAATAACCAAGAGCGTAAATCTAAAATTTCTGTGGTTTAAATTCCAAACCGACGAAATTTCATCCAACCTTTTTGTTAGAATTTGCAAAATTTCTTATAATTTTTCCTCTTATTATAGTTTTATATAATACGTTTATGTTCCATGATGTTATGAACAAGGTATAATAAAAATGTACACTATAAGTGTATACTTGAACTTGTTATTTCATAAACTGATTAATTACGCAGAACTGTCATAAGTGCGGGGGCAGCTGAACAGTTTAGTTAGTTACACGCGGCTCTCTTTTATACGTCGCCGACGATTAAGCATTATTATAAGTAATTTTAGCCAAGAAACAACGCGAAAAAGACATTATCGACAAACTTGAACAACATTTAGGGAACAGCTATTACGTAGATCGTGACATGAAAAATTCTCTGGAAATATAACTCTTTCACTATTCTCTTACATAAAAAATATCGTTAGGAGCGGATCATGTAACCTGAGAATATATGATTTTTAGGATTCATTACGTAGCCAGTCATTTTATTCGGCTTTTACATTTATTTAAACTACTTTTTTTAAATAAAATCTCACTTGTAGCATTATTCTGCGGCAAATGTGACAAAACCTTTTTTCTTATAAAGTAGTAAGTATACGTATTCAGGTTATTAACACTATTTAATTTATTTACAGTTAATGTAAAGTAAAAAGAAGGCGAGTTATTATTACTATTTGTGCCTAGTTTCTTATCATACTGGATATGACGACTCTTTGAAATCATTTAAAAGTCGCCATGTTGAAATGACGTCTTCGTCCGTTATTCTGAACATATTGTTCTCCTGCATAAAGAATCGCGTTGACGGCGCGCTGTTTCACGTCACTCACTGAATGACTACTATATATATGTACATATACATATACTATATACATCATATACTGAATATATGATCTTACCATCAGGTGAGCTCGCAGTCAAACGCAAGCCTATTATACAATAAAATATATATATATATATGTATGTACTGCTGTCCCAGTGAACTTCGTCCATATGTATATTGTTTTTATTTACAAGGATAGTGAATTTTCTAGGAATCAAGTATATCTGCAAAGGTTGTTAAAGTTACGAACGATATGATGAGACATTTATTGGCTTAGCTGCGACTCATCAATTCATTCAATTCAATATATTACATATTTTATTTGTTATTTACAAATGCTTTAGATGCTAAGGAGTTTTTAAAATGTCGAAAAACGCTGTCCTATATTTCAAGTAATCAACTACATTCAACATCATCACACGTCAACTACAAGATTACTGTAAAAGCTATACATACCTACTGATCGTATGTTTCAAAACTTTAATACATATTAAACAGCGTGTCATTTAAACCATTTAACCACGCGTGACGGCTGTCTATTGCCAACGTCGTAAACTTAATAGCTTTTGTGTTGCTTTGTAAACGCAACATGCATATTCTTTTCGTTTACCTCCTTTATTTACATATCTAGTCAATGATTGATCGAAAAAGTTAAATATGTTAAATAATATTTTCACGTTTTTACATGTATGGACAACAATATCATTGTCATCTTCATCATCGACTTCAATATTTTATGGAACACAATGTATGTATACTTTATTATCTGTTACTATTAAATATTGTAAAGTAATATTCTGACATAGGAAAAATTTAAACATTTTAAGTTGAATGTTGAAATGCTTAAACACCCAACAATACTGGCTCCATCTATTGAAATTTTTAATCAATGCAAACAAAGTCACAAGTACTGTTTTCACGGTAAAAACAATCCAAATCTCTTAGCATAGGGTAACTTGTTTTTATATTACACGCTAGATGTCAGTCTTTTCTTAAAGGTCCTTTTACTACGAACCAACCTATAGCGATATTATTACAAAATATCAGAATTCTAGTATAGGTTCAGCGGTTTCACATGCGCGTTGATCTTTGGATATTTCTTTCTTTACCTTTCCGTTTTATATATACTCACACTAATTTTGTAACTTCCAGCCTTGACCTATGACTTGTTTTTAAACTCCTGAAGCTATACGACCATGAATACGAAATTAAACCTAAAATAACATTTGTTAATTTATCTTTGCGCAAAATTATATTGTGGGTGAGTTTAATGGATATTTTGAATCAGTAACCTTTGTCGAAAAATAAGTTCATGTGGAAACAGAACAAATTAATACTGAAGCCAAGAGCTATCACGTATAGTCCCCTTGGTCAAAATGATATTAAAAACTTAAATGCGTATTAGAGAATAAATGAGTGTAAATATTGTTGTTGAATATTGTTGAATGTGGAAATATGAAACAATTAATACTGGAACCAGGATTTAGAGGACAGGAGAGAATAAAAGAATGTAATCTTTAATTTTCTATGTCGGTTTATCTCATACAATACAATGAAACAACACGAGTTTTTATTTTGACATAATGTAATCGTTATCGTAACCATGTTTTATTGTAACCATAATGTGTCATAAATATAGGGAAAATAATTATACCAACACCAATTGCCGTATGAAGTTATAAAGTAGGACGCAGTCGACGGTGTGTTTCTCTGGGCGGAGGCTTTTTAATGTCCCCATAAGACGAAGGCACTTAACAAGTCAATCTCTATAGATTGACGTTGAGTTTGATTTAATTGCCATCATACCTAAGAATTTTTGAAACCATTTTTTGACATAAACTATTAACTTTTGTTTTTGTAATTTTTGCAATAAAAAACCGATATACATACGTATGTAAGTAAACTGTATAGTGATAAGAAGTTCCAATAACTATAAAGAGTTAAGAAAACACTACACAAAATAGAAGATTAAAATACTGATAATTACTTATATACTAAGTTTGATACATGGCCATATAATTCACATAAGTTTTATAGTTAATGAAATATTTTTCAAATTGATTATGAAATAACAAGGTTTAAGCATAATACGCGTTTCATTAAAAGCAGGTAACGGCGTTAAAGTAACAGCGCAGCACACGGCCTCGGTTGGTGCCCTGCCCGCGTCTTTGAAGGCCCGTCTGAAAATAAGCAAGTGGGATTTACATAAATATATAGGTTTCAATTGAATCCATTATCACATATTAGTCAAACGTAGCCTATTAGAAATCTTAGCGTGGCGTAGGATCATTGTAGATGTTGAAAACACGCAAAGTTTAGAATGCGCCTAGGAAGAGCGTTGCGCCAAATGTTCACTGTTCCCAATCAGAAATATTACTACATATAATTCCACTGCAAATCCACTTTCCGCTAGACTTCCAAGTTGAGAACTGTATCGGATCTTTATAACGCCTTTAAAGCTTCACGATAACAGACGGAACAGGCTTACCGAGAACTCCAAAGAACGAAACGCTTATCTTAATTATGTTAAACTTCAAAAATGCTTTACCAAATCATTAGCTTCCATTCCGGCAAAACGCAATGGAGCGGTACGTGGGCCATCCCGTTCCACCTCGTAGCGCGTAGGTTCGCCGCTTTCGTGCAAAGCCTTCTGCAACGCAATGAGCAGTCTATCCAACACTAAAGCTGCTCTCTTTTGTGGCATTATAACTTGCTGGAATAAAAATAATGAAATAAAAAACTTTGACCAGTACTTTCCAGCAATACTGTGGGACACCCATTGTTATTAAATCAGTCTAAAGCTACTGAAACTATTATACTTCATAAAATAACATATTAGTAATTACGCCATAATTTAATATTAAAGGAACCTAAAGTGCAGATTAGATGAGTGCCGAATGTAGTCCTATTAAGTAATTATGCGTGGCCGTTTTCATCACATTATGTTTCGTTGGAATTGCCTGTAAAACAGTAAACGTGTGGGCGTAAAATGATTAGACAAATTGCAAGGGGCTTATCATTTCACAAAACACGAGTTCCACTTAATAAATGGTGGTAATAACAAATTTTTATGTATTTGCATAAAATAATGAAAAAAATATGATCGATAAACTTAAGTCAAGACTTAAAATCACCGTCTAAATTTATTCTCTAGATCAGGTTTACAGTGCTATATAATATGTAAGTACAGGTGCAGTTGAAAAAGCTTACAATAGTCTTCTTAATAAAATGTTGCTGGTTGCAGTAGATATTCTTTGATTCGATTAAAGGTCTGAATTACTATCTTAAAAATAAATACAACTACATACATCTTGCATATCTTTTGAGTCGACAATGACATTGAAGTCCTCAGAGTCCGTGATGGAGGCGGGGGCGGCCAGCGCTGCAGAAAGCGCCATCAACACTATGGGCATCGTATACATACTGTGTCACATTACCTCTTCACCTGAAATCAATTATTATCATTTTATTTGAATTTTTGAATGTTTTAAATTCAAAAATATTGAACTTTTCTCTTAGTCGAAGTCATGTATTCATGCGCTTTCCTGTGCAGTTTCATGAACATGAGCATGACAAGAAAGCCGTTAACACCAATACTTTTTGCCAAAAACATATAATTGTAGATCCTTAGTAATAAATCCTCATCTTAATAAAAATATTATTACTTTAGAAAATTTACGTTTTCTAGGGCAAGGTAACCGAAAGCTAGACGCTTGTTATAAAAGGTATCAGTCTTAAAGGTGTCGGTGTCATGTTTCCAATATCAGACGCACATTTCACATGCTATACCGCTATATATTTCTGTCACATAGAAAATTGTATTGAATATCTTTAACAACTTTCATAAATTGCGCATTTCAGCAATAGACTTACTAAAGTCATTTTCTACTGATATCGTGAACTTGAAGTAATACGTTTGATTGAAATATTTAGTGATCATAATTTAGGGAACAAAATATTAGTAATAACACACAAATAAATATCGGTGACAAAATGGCAAAATTATTTGCTCGCTCTATATATGACCTTTATAACAAATAAAAGTAACCGTTTTATTGGAGGAAAATAAAATTTTTATTGAAGAACTTTGCAATTACTTACTAAAAACAATAAAAATAACTCAATAACAAAAAAAAACTCAGCGATTTTGCAAATACAAGTTTCGTAGTACATCATCGTAAGGAACCTGCCAACAAATAAAGATTTTTTAACTACCAAGTGAAATCGAATTAGCTGTAACAACTGATAACTAACAGGGATCATATATAAAATATAAATTAATGTTAGACATACACCAAAGGAAATTATTGACGTACAAGGTACCTACATATAAGCAGTACAGATTCATTTCCCATATGGGTAGGCAGATATTAAAGATTTCCGTTGGCTAAGTGTCCAACGAACTCCTTTCGCCTCTTCTACTTTCATCACAGTAGGTAGTCCTACGGTCTCATTTATTAGTGGCACTCTTATAGTACAGCAGAACGCCTATTTAAAACGCTTTCGAAACTATATAATTGTTTCCAACAAATTACCACTAGCAGTTTACACTACCAACCGTACAATGTTACACTTTCTCCTAATCAATATGTTTTTAGATGGTTGTATTTTGATGGATGGTTTATGTGGTTGTATTAGTTTGAGTATACGAATAACAGAGTAGCAAACATTTTTCTAACAAATTTATTTGGAAAAATAAAGGCCCAGAATAACGTCAATCAAGAGTTTATTACTAAGATCAATAAAAGCACTTATTTTTCTGAAGGCTATTATTGGAGCGCAAACTGAAATAAGCCGATGTAAAGCGTTGACAGATGTGTCTGACAGCGTCGGTCTTACCGGAGGATAATAAGACACTATCATTTTAAGCTATGGTCTTTGTTATGTGTGACCTTTATAAATCATAAATATCTTGTATAGATAGATCTTATCGAGTTAGATGACGTTATTTTGAAGTTCGTTTGGGCCATTACCATTGAATTGAAACGTATGTATAAACGTATACACCCTATTAAAACATACAAGAACTTTAAGTTATTGGAACTAATTCCAATCGTTACGTGGCACGAGATCCAATTTTAAATTTCGTCGCATTAAATTTTTTTTTAAAAAGATACGGTTTTTCATATCTTTTATATTTTTCCAAATCGGGCCATGATAACTTCAAATATCGCGCCCTTTTTCTTCATTCATCAGCTAATAAAGGTACGCGTAGGATTCTTTAAGAAACATCATTTCTAAAGGCTGTTATCATCTATGAAAGACCCAATTGCGGTACAAAACGCACCCTATTTATTAATGGGAAAACTTAAGAAAATCTTTCGTAAATATGACGGAGCGCGCTAAAACTTTTGCCCACGAAATAAAATATTGTATTACGACTATGGACAATTAGCTGAGGGAGTATGGTGTACGTGACTGCATGTGAACCTTACGTTTATATAATAAATACACATACGTTTATGTAATAGATATACATTTTGTAATTATAAATATGTACAAATACGATAGATTGCATTTATGTAAAAGCAAAGTAGGTTTATTGGGAAAAACGTTATAGGTAATATTAGAAGAAACATCTAAGATATTATCTTTCCTTTACATTATATTTATGAGTATCATATATGTACGTCGATAGTTTATTTTTTACTAAATATTTGCCACATAATATAGGACTTATTTTATGCTACATCTTTACCAGAATGCAGATATTACCACATTATACTAATTTAGACCAGCGTGGTAGACTTTAGCCTAAATCCGTCTCACTACGAGAGGAGACCCGGTCCAGGAGTGGACCATTAAAAGGGTGTAAAAAAAATACTTATTTAGTGATAAAATCAATTAGGAACCAAATCACAGATGACTTTTAATCATATTGAAAAATATAATGTTTAGGTACTGTATTTAAAAAAAAATGCAATATAACTTTCAAAATATCTGTAATAGTTAAGGCAAACCGCACAAAAAATATGTTTGGATTGGAACTGCTAAGTTACATTTATGGGTTCTGTTCATTTTTAATCAATATTAATTTATGTCGCATGCGATAAAATTGTTTTATTGTTTTAGATTTTTTTATGAAAAGATTTACAAAACCTGTACTAGAGGGTATTTAGAATATATCAATTATTAAACTACAAAAAGCCAACAATAATATTTATAGTTACATAAATATGTAAATCACTCGTACAAAATTAATTAACATATATACGTTAATTTAAAACTTACAACACATTCAGGAGTTCCCGACACTGCTCGTCGATAGCTCGGGCACTTGAGAGACACTAAGATAATATTTAAGATCACTGGGGGCAGTTCAAGTTGATTTTGAGTTTAAACGTATGAACAATAGTCGTAGCTAAATAAGAAATAGTGACCGCAGCGTGGCGCGGAAGCTCGAAAGTGTATGTAGGGCGGTATGCGCGCCCTTCGGCCTTTATAACCGCCCAAATTATATATCTAACGGCTATCAATAGCCAACTTCTCTCCTTATATTGCATTAGTAAATATAATAACTACATTGTTGTTATAATTTTATTATGTATAATAAGTTGGTCACATTTGTTACGAAAAGCTTTATAATCTTATACATGTATAAAGATGGACGCAATTGAGGATTAAAAATTTACACCTTTCTCAAGTATTTTTAGAAAATGTAACCACTATTTATTTGTTAAACTTTCTTTGGTAATACATAATCATCATAATTAATAGCTTGAGACGTTAGGAATAAAAAAAATAACAATATATGCTCAAGGAAATCAATCCTAAAAATTGATCCAAATTTACAAATGTAGGAATATATTAATTAAAAGGATCCCATTTGTTGAAATGGTTTTGAAAAACTATTCTAACATTTTACTGTAGTGTTCATAAAACAGGCATTTAATTTCCTAACTTGGAATCAGATAGCTCTGTGTGAATTTGTCACAATTATTATTATAATTTTATATCCACTATCAAAAAATAATAAGAGCTGGCAGATATGTTCGATTCTCCAATACAAGTTAACTTCTGTCTCTGATAAATGACAGATCCTCCAAGTTGGTTGTCTTGTTCATTAAGTTCGTATGCCTAGTACCTATGTGATTGGTTTTTTTCCAGCTTCCTAAGCACGAGTAAGTACGTGATCATCTTACCAGTAAATACTTTCTTTCGCCTCCATGGCCTTAAGCGTCATTAGAGATTACAAAGATAAAAAAGAATTTAAAAATTGTTGAAGAAATTGTAACATCCATCGTTGGTTGTAAGCTCTCACATCCTTTATTATTTATTATTCCACTGCCTCTACATTATGAACTCTTACATGTTTAGGTTTTCTCACGAGGTTTTCCTTCACTATCGTTTCACTTCATATCGTGGCTAACTTAACCACATGAAGTTCTATTTACAGAATATTCACGTCTTCTAAATTAAAAGTAAACAGGAATATCCGGAAGTGGCTACGAAAGCATTGATCATATTTATGCCACTGATTAGGTGTGTTCTTTTTATATTAGCGAACTCTTCATTTATTGAACAATATAAAAATTAAGAGAAGGAATAGGCTTTAAGTAGATAATTATCAGATTAATGTGTCTTGTTTGGTAGGCGAGGTAACACCACGAGTTGATAAATGAATACCAAATATCCGATACGACGTTCTTGTTCAAATTATTATATGTATATATCTTTATTGTAGTGTAGGGACCTGTCACCCCTTCTTTTAACTTCTAACATGCTCCGACCGCGACCCCGCCACAAGTGTTTATGTCCTCCCTGGAGGTCATGACCCACAGGTTGAAAACATATCTGATTTGTCTTAATGTATCTACCTACCATATCCTTCAAAAGATATGAATACCGTAGAAATACAATTGCATAGCGGCAAACGGTAATTTCAAATGTAAACACGTAATTGAAATCTAGGAGTATCAGGTTCCTAGGCACTTCTTTCGATATAATATGATCCGTAAAATAACTCGGAAAATGCCGTATTAACATTTTAGCAATATAATAGACGAATCAGAGCGTGTGTAATTTATTTTGATAACACTAGTATATTCCTTTTCGCTTACAAAAGATCACAGAAAAGCTCGCTCAACCTAAAGATACATATGGTTGAGTTAATCTGATCTTATTTTCCATATGAGGACAAAGTATTTAAATATACATTAAGAACTTTATACCCTTTCTGCTAAATCGGGTTACGTTGTTTTTAAACATACTGTACACTCGAATGAACGTAACTAATGACGCATTTCCGAACCTATTTTCTGTAGTATATCTGTACAGAACACAATTTTTCCACGGGAAGATTAAAGGACATATAACCTATTGAATAAGATAAAATATAGGACGTTATAAAATGTAATTATTGTTATATTCGAGTATCGATGTAATCCTATGACCATAAAAGTCGACTATCAGCCAATAGCAATAAGTAATGTATTAACGATAAAGCGTGTGAAAATACAGGTTTTTGTCATATATGTTTTAGTATTCCTTCAATTTTATGGTAAGTTGTCAATAAAGTGTCTCCAATAACATTATTTTTTAAAGAAATAATGCTCCCACTTAATATAGTATTTATTTAGTATTAATCAGTTCTAAATAGATAAATTAGTTCGAATATGCTTAACTCACAGTTCTTGTGATACGTGTTAATCAATGTTTTTAAAAGAAAATATATTGCATTTTTTGATACCGAATGTGCATCTGAAGTTTTTCCTCCCCATTTTGGGTCATTTTCGAGTTTAAATAACTACTAATAATCAAATATGTATATATTTCAAGTTGGTGTCTGAAGTCTGAAGTAAAGTCAATGGCGCAATAAGGACTAAAATATGTAAAATTGTCCGGCTTGATAGCGTAATTTACTTATTAAGCTATTTTATGATAAGCTCCATAAGTACACGTATGTACATATTACTTGTAAATTACTTTTAATGGCTAAGTTGAATAATTGTCTGAATAAAATGATTTTAAACAATTAGGAGCAGATAGCAGTCATTGTATAAACATTTGTTAAAATAATAATTGTTCCAGAAGATGAGATATATAATAGAAATAGATGTTTGTAATAATTTTGACTATTCATTCATTTAACCAGAATGTAACGGATGCAATGGCAATACAAGCGCTATTACTTAGTTATACATAATATAAGAAATAATTTCCATAACGCTAACAATCTATCTATGTAAGTTAGTTACAATTTTTTTTTATTAAACTTAAGTGATTCGTATTGTTGTTTACAGAATAAGTGTAATAATATATGAGGAGGTTAAGCCTAAGTAGTAGCAGAGTGCAGGGTATAGGATGCCGACACGGGCCTCCGGCGGCGTTAATGTACGGCCGTGTCGCCCAGCAGGAACCTAAAGCTTTTCGCACTCACCGCAATGAGTGTTAAAACAGTCATTACTGACATTAACAGCGCTCTCTGCTACATTATTATTGATATCAATCTGTGTTCGACTTCATATAACTAGTTCTAATTCTATTATGCTCTTAGGATAAGTGTACGATGAGGGATTCAAAATAATAAATCACGCATATTTCATAGTTGCTAAGTTATTAATGAACAGCATGATTTTTGATAACTGTGATAACTTAAATAAAGCGTTCAACAATTTTTAGTACGAATAATATCATTACTCGTACACACGAATGCACAGACAGTCCTATTCATACTAACAGTCTCCACAGCTCTGTTAGACGTAGGAGTCGGTTACAGATGTCCATGGGCGGCAGCCGGCAGGGGCCACGTGTGACTGCTGCCTGCTCGTTTGCTGCTCTCTTCAAGTAAAAAAAAAGGCCGACATAGTAATGTAATGAGGTAGTATGGTGTAATGTACGTGTTAATAGCCTGTAGTCCCGAATATGTGTGCGCTTTAAAATGAAATTAAATGAAAATGTATATTCAATTAAGTAATAGTGTTTGAGATTTTTCTGTTTAATAAAATAAAACGTAAATTATCTTTGCAACTTCAAAACTGTATCTCCGTGCTGTATGTATAGTAGCAGTTTATTAATTTTCGACAGATATATCTGCTGTGGACCAATTTCCTTGCATATCTGTAAATAAAATACTTATGTAGAGTATAAGTAATATACAGATATAATTGAGTAACTCAAATTAATAAACAAACGGCAATCAATTTCTCAACATATTTATGGTTGAATGACAGAAATGCTTTTGGATAAAAACAAAATTTTGGTTTATCATGGATAGTCTATGGTAATTTGTTGATTGGTATTAAAATCTAGCTTTCCCTTTGCGCCGCTACATTTGCTTTTGCTTAAACCATATTCTGTGAAATAAAAAATATGGAGCAGTAAAAATAGAACTAGCGGATATAGTTCGATTATACACGAAAAGTAATCTATTTTATATTTTCATTGAGTGTAAACAGAAAACATGTAAGTTGTAAGACGTGTTTAATTCTTAAAGGTATTTTAAAAAACGGGTTAATTTATATTTTGTCTATTTGTTTGTAAGGGCACGCAATAAGTCGCCATCGGCTTCATCAGATAAGGAGAAAAAGAAGCCAAAGGAGAAAAAGAAAAAGGGGGATACGGGATCAAGTAGCAGTGATAGCAGTGGCAGGTATGATTTTGTAGTTTATTCTTAGCAGCGGTCGATTTATTTTGAATGTGAGGTTAGGCGTCACCCGAGTGACCCGAGATTCCAAATTAAATAACGCGCGAAAATAAGAATTGCTAATTATTTTGATATATATGGTATTTACCGTTGTGATTTTATCAGTAACATTCACATTGACTTATCATAAATAACGAAAGTAGAGTAGATCTGTTAAATAGATTTTATAACTGTGATATTTTGTACATTAGTTCATCAGAGAGCAGTTCATCGAGATCGTCATCCCGGTCGTCGTCTAGCAGTTCAGGGAGTTCATCGCGATCCTCCTCCTCGTCTAGCTCTTCCAGCAGTAGCAGTAGTAATAATGATCGGACTAGACCAAAGAAGAAGTAAGTGTCATTGCAGTATTTAAAACCATATTGTTGTATAGTGTACTGTCTGGAATAAATAAAATTCCATGTTCTGGTCTGTTTTTCGAAAGGTTTAAGTGGTGCAATGACTAATACATATTGCAATAATTTGCATCAACAACTATATGCCTTTAATTATAGAATAAACTGTTTACAGTATCGTTAGGATCCAATGGTGGGTTATCTGCTTTAAAAAACTATATTTTAATGTTTTGTGTGATTGATGTTGAAGTAACAGATGTATATTAAAGATAAGCTAATTTGATTTTAGGACTTCACCAAATAAAAGCCCCATTAAAGACCGCCGTGAACAAGACAAAGTCAGGGATAGATCTCCAATAGACAAGAAGAAAGTGGTACCACCACTAAATAATGACAAATCCAAAATTAAGGATAAACATGATAGGTGAATACAATTTTTACTTCTGCTGTAGTTTATGAAACTTAGAATTTACTAATGAAATTAAACATGTGATTGAATTACCACTTCCAAGCTTTACCTTGCACCTACTAAATGTATACACGATTATGCTTACTTCTATTGGTGAATATTCAATATTTCTGTTTTATTTTTAAATATCGCTATCTCAAAGTTTGTTCCTTTGCTAGGTCGTCACCGGGGCGTAAAAAACGTGAACGTTCACCACCACCTCGACCGACGCGCATCCACATAGGGCGATTGACATTAAATGTGACTCGTGATCACATTCACGAAATATTTTCTACCTATGGAACTGTGAAGGCTGTGGAATTTCCACCGGACAGGCTGCACCCTCACAATGGGCGTGGACATGCTTACGTGGAGTTCACCAATGCAGATGAAGCTGAAAATGCTATGAAACATATGGATGGAGGTATGAGACGTTTTGTGTTGGACTCGGACTCTTCCAATTCAATACATTATAAGGAATTTTTAAACTTTATTTCCCGTCCACACTAATTTATCCAGAAATTAATGCAATCACAACAAACAATTGTGCAATGGAAGATTGTACCTTAAAATTTTTCAATTTAATTCCGAAAATGTCACTGTATTTTTAATTAATTGAGAGGTATCTGGAAGTATAATCCAGCGTAGCAATATAATTTGACTAATGTATAAATTATTTTTTTGTTATTGATAGAATTGATATAAAAACATTTTTTTATATCAATTACGCACGATAGTTGTATCTTTTTGGGGTAAAAATGTAGTTGTTTGATTATGATATCGTTCCAGGGCAAATTGACGGGCAGGAGATTACTGCGGCCCCGGTGTTGGTGCCGGCGCGACCGCGCCGCGTGTCCCCGCGCCCGCCGCCGCGCCACGTGCCGCCGCGCAGGCACTCGCCGCCCAGGTACATGCCTCGGTACTAATGCATGGATAATTATATATTGCTTATTTATATAATGCTCATAAGCAGAGTTTTTGCAATTTATAATTGCAAAGTTTTATTTGTATATTTTTAGTTCTATATCGCCCATACAATACTTAAAAAACTTAGAATGTAAAACAAAACAATTCTGTAGTGCCACTTGTTTTAAAGGTGCAATTATGTAATAGTGTGGAGTGGTAGTAGTGTTGTATGTTAATTCTGTAGCAACATTTGTAACTTTGTAGCTAATAACACGAATTGTAATGTAGTGAATGTGTGTCAGGTACCGCCGCCGCAGCCCGCCGCCGCGGCGCCGCTCGCCGCCGCGCCGCCGCCGCTCGCGCT